>JAJJXC010000062.1:0-271160 GCA_022432385.1 Xylariaceae sp. FL1272
GTTCTTTTGTATTCGATATATTAGAATATCGTTTAGATAAACTACTACGAATTTTTTTAAAAACATTTGTAAAATATGGTAAAACGTCGCTGTTATAATGCTAAAGCATTTGTTAAGCTTTTACATAATAAATACTCGTATAGTCCTCTATCCATAACGAATGCTGTTTTGTATTCGTGGCTTTTTGCTATTCGAATCTAATGAAATGCCTCTAGCATATCAATCGCCGTATACTATTATACCTTGTAGAGCTGATCTCGTAAGTTATTAATTTTTGGTATCGGTTTTGCGTTTTTAATCGTAATGTTATTTAACGCTTTGTAGTCGATACAAAGTCTTTTTGCTTCGACTTTTTTACTATCGATCACTTTTAATACTTAAGTAGTTGTAATCGTGCTAAAAATGTTAAAGGTTTAATAAATCTTTTTGCTAAATTCTTTTTAACATATTTTTGTTTTTTGCGCTTTTGTTCTACGCTTTTAAGTCGAGATTTATAAAATAATAGCTTGGCTCCTTCCTTTAATAGTATCTTATAGTTCTATAAGCTATGTTCTAGTAACGTTATATTTTTTTTTGTTCTAAATAGTTTTTAAAACTTTTGAAATTTTTTTAAAAATATCGAAATTAGTTTTTTTTAACTTTTTTCTCGGTTATAAATTAAATAAGTGTCGTTTTAATCTACGTGCGACCTTTTTCCGAAATGCTGTAGAAGCATAACTACTTCTTGGTATTTTTTACTAAAGTTAATCGGTTTTTTAATTAACTCGTAGGTTGCTTGCTTATAACTAAAGTAACCTTAAAATTATTTTATACTAAAATATACTTGTAATATTAAAAAAGATTTGTTCTTGTTTTTTTTAGATTTTTACAAAAAGTGCTGCAGTTTTTCGTAGTATTTTTTTTTTGGTCTTATATACTTAAACTTTTATTAAAAAGTTATAAGTCCGTAAAGGTTTTTTTTCTATATTTACGGTATATTATACTTATTAACAATTCGTAGTAATATAAAACTACCGGTTGCTTCGGTATTAATAATTGCTTAAATCAGATGTTTATAATACGTAACTATCGTAGTTAATCGTTTGTTTTATGTTAGAACATTTATATGTAACAGAGGTTTTATTTCTGCTATATTAATTAACTGTACGTTCTTTACTGCCGATTTTCGATGTTTTTTAACTGCTTTCGTAGCTTGTTAAGCTTGTTTTTTGTTCGTTAGTTTTACATTAACTAGTTTCGTTCGTTAATTATTTTATACGCTTTTCGGTATAACTTTTTAAAGCTAACTTTTTATTCATTTGTTATATCTTTAGTCCATTTTTCGATTAGTTCTAAACGTTATTTTTATTACGTTAAATGATCCGAAGTTCGTAATTGCAATGTCGTAAGGTTTTTCCTTTTTATAAATCGCAAAAGTTTTTTTTAATTCTCTTTGCTTTTAAGTTTTTTAACAATCTTAGATTTTATAACTGTATGGACTCGGCATTCGTTTTTATAGCAATTGTTAAGAGAGTTGCGGCTTTGTATGCAGTTTTTTAGGCTATTTAGGATTTTCTCCAAATATCGCATAGCCTTCGCTGTACTTTATAACAAGTACTGCTTTTCCAATCTTATTGTCGAAATATAGAAATAAGATTGGTTAACCGTGGTTTCGTTTTAAAAACTATTCGTTTTTAAGTTTGTCCTTTAAATAGTATGGACAAAAGTTATAAATGCATAATATTTACAAGAAAGTGCCGTAGCTTTTGCTTATATAGCTTACTTCTTTTTTGTTTCTTTTTTTTACAGCAGTTTCTTCGCTATGTTCGAAGTACGATGTAGTAATTGCATTAATTGGTGCTATGTCGTTATAGGATAGATCTTTTCTCGTCGCTGCGAACTAATTTCTTTTTGTAAAAGTGCTTTAGATTATGTTGATATACTTTTAAAGCAACTGTAATTCGTTCGAAAATTTCTTCAAATCTTCGAGATCGGTAACCTCTTTTTATAACTAACTCTGTCTTAAAAACTCCAGCTGTTTAAAAGCTTTGCGTTAAGCTTTAGTCACTTTAGTTTTTATTACATAAGTACTAGTCTTTTCGATTATGTCGATATTGGCTTGGATTTTTTTTAAGTCTTTTTTATTTCGGGTAAAGGCTCGTTTGAAATAAAGGTTATTCAAATTTTATCGTGTAGCTTTTGCTGCTATATCTTTAAGTTATTTTTCGTAAGATTTGTGTTAACATTCTTTATATCTGTACTATAAAACATACTCGAAGCATTCCTTGCTTTTTAGCCAACCGAGGTCTTTTTTTTTTAGTAAGGTTTTAAATGTTTTAATGATTTTTTTTTCTTTTAAAGTTAAAAGGCGTCGTTTTATTATAAAAACGTTATTGTTGCTTTTATTGCTTGCGTTGACGGCTACCTGCTTTTTAAGTACTTTTTTGGTTTTGGGCTTAAAACATTTGTTAGCGAAGTGTTTTTTTTTCCTAACAGTTATAGCAAATAATTTTACTTAAGTCAGTCTTGTCTTTGTTTTTTTTTTATCGCTGATTCGACTGTTTCTTGTTATTCATGTCGATTTTTATTAGTCCGGATTAAGTTCTGTAAGACGTGTTGTTGTTTTTTCGCTTTTTGCTTATGTTAGGATTAACTCGCTTAGCCTTATCTTTTTTTTCCAACTTTCTGGAATAGTTGCAATTATCGATTCGTATCGCATTTGTAATATAGGTTTCGAAATCTTTCAAACGTTCTATCTTGTAAAGATCGTTTTTAACCTTATTTTTAAGTCTTTTATAGAACTGATCTATAAAAACATCTTTATTATCTTAATTTGTGCGTAAAAATAGTTGTCTAAACTTAGCTGCATATTTAAAAGCTAATCCTTTTTGTCTTAGTCGCTTAAGTTTTCGAGCCGTTGTTTAAGCTTTTTCTAGGTTACTAAAGATTTTTTTAATCCGATTTTCGAAGTAAGCGTAGTTTAAGAACATTCTAATAGTTTTATTTTTTCGTTGATTTTTTGTATTGTTAAAATAGTTTTGCATAATCGGTTCGAACCACTTGATTGCGTTTTTTTTTAAGGAATCTAGCAATACAAAAAATCTTCTCGGGTTCGGTTAGCATGCTTTGCTCGTAAAACAATATATAAGCTTTAGCTTAAATAAGAAATGTTTATACATGCTTACTTATACCGTCGAAATAAATAAAAGTAGAGAACTTATATTTTTTATTTAGTCGTTATTTTTTTATAGCTTGTTATTGCACATTTAGTTATTTATTAGCATTCTGTAATTCTATAATACGCTGCTGCATAGCTTGCATCTACTGCGCAATATTTGCTATAGTTACCGTTAGGCTAGCAATCGTGCTGCTACTAAGTGTCGGAACGCTTGGTGCCATTTTAGGATGTCGTAATTAACTACGCAGTTAAACCGCTGCGATGAATTAATGATTTTTCAAAATGTAACGACCCGGTTTACCTAAAAATCGGTTTAGTAAGGTTTTGATTCGGCAAGAATTACAGTAATAGAATCGGTGGTCAATTATCTTTATAAAGTCGTTAGGAGATTTCTCCTATTCAATTCTAAAAACGAAATAAATACTTAGATTAAAAAATAAGTAAAAGAATAACTAGATATATAGAATTCCTTTCTTTCTTATAACATTCTTTTCTTTATACTAAATGTAGTATGCTTTAACATGCTTTCAAAGCATCTTTAATCATGATCTCCGCTGCTTTGTTTCTTTTTTAAAGCATCCCAGATCAAGGTCACGTAACTTATACGTATTCCCTAAATATGCATCTTCCCGTTAATCGTGCTCAGACCACTTATTCCCTGCTAGGCCTGAACAATAGGCTAGCTGGAATGTTGGTTCGTAACATATATACTATAAAAAAAAGCATAAAAAAAATCGGGCAATTATAAACGTATTAAATTTTACGTATAAAATTAAATTTAAAAAAAACATAAAATAGTTTTTAAAAATTAAAATAATAAGAAATAAAACAAAACGTATTATAATATTATTTTATAATTTGTATATTAAACGCGTTATAATTAAATACGGTTTAGTAAACGATTTTTTTATTTTTAAAACTTTTTTCTTTATTTTTAAATTTAAAGAAAATACGGAAATAATTTTTA
This sequence comes from Xylariaceae sp. FL1272, assembly GCA_022432385.1. Lineage (NCBI taxonomy): Eukaryota > Fungi > Ascomycota > Sordariomycetes > Xylariales > Xylariaceae > Xylariaceae sp. FL1272. The sequence goes on from JAJJXC010000062.1 coordinate 4,125, forward strand.
AAACCGAAATATATATATTTTAAAAACGTATTAAATTAATTTTATATATGCCTATAATAATACGGCTAAATATAATTTATATTACGTTAATACTTTTTAAATATTTATATAATTTAAATCGAAAATATATTTAAACAGCAAATAAAATAATTAAATATTTATATTTAATTAAATATTTAAAAGTTTAATATAAAATATAAAACAAAAAAATATAAACCTTTATAATTATTATAAACGTATTGTTTATAAACAATAAATTAATTTATAAATATATTATTATATTTTTTAAAAGTTTTATTATTTAAAAATTAATTTAATAGAATATAGTAATAAGTTTAATAATCAAAACTAAAATAATAGTTTTTTAATATATTATAAAAAAAACAATAACTTTAAAAAAACTATTTTATAACGTTTAACTCGATTTTAAAAAAACGTATATAATATTTAATAATAATAAATAAGCTATTTATTTTATTATAAACAAAAACGAAAAAATAAATACTCAATTTAAATATATTAATATTTATAATATATAAGCGCGTTAAGAATATTAAAAAAATAATTTTAAAGTATAATATTTTTTTATTAATTAAATATTAATAAATAAATTAATAAAAACTTTTATCGGTTTTTAATTTAAATATTTTAAAACTTTATTAAATTTATATAAAGTTTTTTAAACTATTTTAAAAGTTTATAATATAAAGTTTTAAAAGAAAATATAATAATTAAATTAATATATTTATAACAATTTAAATATAGAAATCAATATATAAAAAACTTATTAACGTATAAAAATAAGTCTAAAATATTTAAGAAATTATAATTAATATATAAATATAAAAGTAGAAAATTAAAAAAAATCTAATAAAATATATAAATATATTATAATATAAATAATAATTAAATAAACGGGAAAAACGTTAAACTTAATATAAAAAAGTTTTATTATATAAGCTTAAAAACTATAAACTTATATATTAACAAATTTAAAAAGTATTAAATTAAAATAAGATAAAATACTAATTTTAAAATATAAATAAATATTATATATATATATTTAAACGTTAAAAACGTTATTAATAAAAGTTAAAAAAACGGCCGAAAAATTATCGCAATGTTTATATTAAATAACGAAATCTTTTATTTTATTTTTATAACAATCGAAAAAAATAACGCAAATAATACGTAAATAATATTATATATTTATTAATATTTAAGCTTTAAAATATATATATAATGTTTAAAAATAATTTACGAAATTAGCGTTTAAAAAAACAAATTAGCTAAAACTTTTTAAAACTTAATAAAAAAAATTTTTATTACCGAAGAAAAATAGGGCAAAGTATATTTTATTAATATATAAATATTAAGAAAAAAATATAAAATGTATATATATTATAAAATACGAATATTTATTAAAATAGTTAATATAACGTTAGTTTTTATCGGTATTTCAAGCAAAAGAAATATATAAACCGAAAAATATATTTTTAAAAATAAAACATATATAAAAAAAACAAAATATTATATAAAACTTAAAATAGTTTTAAATAATATGTAAACTTTTAAATATATATATAATATTTAAAAATATTTATAGCAAATATAGTAAAACGTAAACTTATAAAAATTAAAATATATTTTTTTTGCTTTTTTTTTATATTTTTTTTAATATCGGCGTTATTATTATTAAAATCGTTATTATTAATTTAAAAATATAACGTTAACAGTATTATTTATTAAAAGGTATTAAATATATTTATAAAAAACGGGTTGTTTATAATATTAAAAAACCCGAAACTTTTTTTTTTTTTTTTATATTTATATTAATATAGTTTATAATATAATTACAAACTTTTAAAAATATAAAAACGTAAAAAAAACGTAAAAAAACATTATAATAAGGAATAGCTAAAATATTATAAATAAAAATAAAAAAACAACGTTATTAAATATTAATTAATATTAAAAAAGTTAATTAAAACTAAAGATATTTACTATAAAATAAATGAAACAATAATTAATAAAACTAATTAAATTAAATTATATTTAAATTAATAAATATTAATAAAACGATAAAATAATTTAAAAAATAGTATAATATTTATATAAACGAGTTTATTTTTTAAGTTCAAACTAAAATTATTATTAATACGGTAATAAAAACAATAAAAAATACGCTAAAATATTTAAACCGCGTATATTAATATATATAATATACGTAAAAAAATAATTAAAATAATATATAAAAATATTTATAATAGTAAAAAAAAACAAAAAACTTAATAGTTTATTTATTATAATATTAATTAAAAACTTTTAATATTACGTTAGCGTTTTTTTAAATAAAAAAATAACGTATTTAACGAATTTAATATTAAAAAAAAAAGTATTAAAAACTTAAAAAAAAGTTTATTTATATAATTAAAAAATATTTACGTATATATTATAATTATTACCGTAACGTATCTTTTATATTATTTTTAAAGTTTATATTTATTTTTAAACAATTAATTTAAAGCCGAAAACTTATTTTAAATAAATTAACAGTTATTTTAAATTAATTAAAACGTAAAAATTAACTATTTATATATTTAATTATAAAATTTTAATAATTTATCATAATAACGCCGTTTATTTTATTTAATTAAAATACGAAATTTTAAAAATATTAAAAACATATATTAATTATTAAAAAAATACGTTAAATAATAATTTAAAAAAATAAATACTATTTTTTAATATTAATAAAAATATTACGAAAATATATTATATTTAAGCTATAAAATTTTATTTATAAGCTTTTTAAAGCAAATAATTTTTTACTAAGTTTTATTTAAAGAATATATTAAAAAATAAACTTATTTATTCGGTTTCTTATATAAAAAAATCTGCCGTATTCTTTAAAGCATTTAATAAAAATATAAATATATAAATATATATAGTAGTTATCCTTTTTTTAATCCGGTAAATAGTTAAAATCTTATTTTTTTATTATTCCGTATTTATAAGCGTTTATAGCACTACCTAGAAGCTTCCTCGATTATTACGCTCTTACCTCCGTGAGAGATAATCCTATGAATTGATTTTGGTCTTACTCATGCGTCTTCCTACGAGCTTGATAGAACCGTCGAAAGACTTGCAAAGAAAGAAATGGCGCGAAGCGAACTCACTAAGAAGACTCTGAATCTGGATCTCTGTTTTGAGGGGCTGACCGCCAAGCTGCTGCATTATCTCGGTGCCGAGATCGTATCCCTTCAGCGTGAAGCGGACATGAACTGCGCGGTAGCTGCCATACTGGGGCTTGTACTCTCCGACTTGGTTCTCTGGGGCGGTGGGCGCTGGATCCAACGCACTCATGGTCTTATCGTAGCCAAGCTTCCCAAGGAGCTCCTTGGCTGTCCAGGGCTTGTTCTCTGACGCGTTGGCTATTGTCTTGACATCAAGTCTGGTAGCGCCAAAGAAGAGGGATTGGAACTTTGCAACCACCTCGTCGACCTGGTTTGGGAAGTACAGCGTGACACGTATGCCAATGACGTCCATGATTCGGTCTTTGATATCGTCAATGGACGTGAATGCCTTTTCGTCGTTCATCTTGAAAAGCTTTACGCGCAGCCTGTCGGCATCTTTGGCTCGAGATGTCACGTTGGCGAGGATTCCGCTTGAGCTAAGAGCCGAACGGCAGGCGTCTTCAGCGTATGCAGCGGCGCCTGCAAAGGCAATGTAGCTTTGCCTAAGATGACACCCCCCCTCGCGGACCACCCCCTCACGGACTACCGCGTACCGCGATACCTTTGCGACTTATATAGTATATAACCAGGTTTACTATAATATAACTATATATCGCGACCTGATTTTTTTTATATTATTATTTTTTTTTTCCGACGATGTTACGTATAAACGTTAAAGCTTGTATAGAAACGGCCGTACGCGAAACTATATTTAACGAGGTTATCCGTTAAATAGCTATTAAATAAAATGTTTTTAAAACTATTTTATTACGCCGTTTAAAAGTAAAGCTTACTAAAAAAAAAATATTAAAACTTATAGCTATTATTATTATTTTAAAAGACTAAATTAGTAATTTAAGCCGTAAAGCAGTTTAAACTAAGCTTTTTATTACTGTTATTAAAGTTTTATATAATAATTTAACGTATATTAAAAACTTTTAAAAGTTATAATATATTAAAAAAAACTTAATACACTAGTTTTTTATAACGTAATTTTATTATTCAAAATATTAAAGCTAAAATAATTAACTATATTTGCGTTTTAAGTATTACTATAACAAACGTTAACTTTTTTTATAATCGATTTGATTTTTTAAAATTAACGAAAATCTTATTCGACCGCTTTTATAACATTAACGAAATAAGCTTTGGCTAAAAAGTAAAAAATAATTATTTTGTTATTACTAAAAAAAACGGTCGCTAAGTTTTAAATCGCGGTATCGAAAAAAGTAAATGAATTATTATATTAATGGCTTTTTTACTATTAGTTATTTTTAAAAAAGTTAATATATAATAATAGTAGTTTTTTAATTAAAATACGGCTTGTTTTAATATTTAGCGCTTTAAAACGTTACTTAAAAGGTAAACCAGTAATCTTACGGCGGTAAACTAATTAATAGCTATTTTTATACTATATATCCGGGTTTTTTACTGTAATAAATAAATAATTTTTATTAATAACAGCTATAAAATATATATTAATAACGATTTTATATAAAAGTATTTATATAATAAAATATAGCTTGTTTTTTACGAGTTTTATTATAATTATATTATATAACCGCTAAACGTAAAAGTTTTTAAGCTATTAAAAAAAAAGCTTCGAAAATATTTCTAAAACAGTATTAATAACTAGTTAAAAATAAAACCTTTTAAAAAAAATATTAAAAGCATTTTATAACGTTAAAGTTACGTACTAGTGATACTGGTCTACCAGTACGTCACCTGACTGGTTTCTCAGTTACCCTGGTTACCTAGGTAACCTGTACTGATTAGATAAGGGATGCTGCACTACTATAAATGCTGTAGCATTGGTGGCTACTAAGGCCACTTTTTTTTCTTTTTTTATTTTACTATTAATATACGTACGGTAATTACTTATTAAGGCTTTGCTTTTAGAGTGTAATCTATTATCGTAATAATAGTAAGATTTTTTAATAGCGTTAGCGAGGTTATCGTACTACGGCTTTATAGCTAGTTCCTTTGTTACGTATAGCGAAGTTGATAATCCGTTATTAGTTACGGTATTTAGTACCCGTTTTTTTAGTATTTACGGCGTACCGTTGATTATTTTATAGCATTTATTGCTAGTTACTTTACGGCATTTACTGCTAGTTACTTTACGGTATCTACCGTTAGTCATTTTACGGCATTTATAGCTAGTTACTTTATAGTATTTGTTACTAGTTACGGTTTATAATATTATTAGTTAGTTATTTTTTTACGGCATTTATTACTAAATACTTTACGGCCCGCAATATTTTTAACTAGTTTTTACAGTATTTGTTAGAACTATTAACGCTATATTTAACGTTAACCTTATTTATATAACTACTAACTAGGTATAAAGCGCTATTTAAACTGCTATATAATATTTTACTGCGTATTTTTAAAGCGAGATTAATAGCTTTTATAATTAGGCAAAGGCTAAAGTTAACGCATTAAAAGCTTAAGTTGTTTTTTTTACCGAGTTATATATTACCCGACGTTTTCGCGCCGTTTTCCCCGACCTTTTTACTTTCTACGGCCTTACCGATTTCGATATTTAGAAATCTATTGTTATCGGAAAGTTAGAGATCGATAGCGCTGCTTTCGGTAGCTTAAGCAAAGCTACTTTTTTATACGTTTAAGGCTGCTTTAACGCCAAAATTTAAAAAATCGTCCGTTTTTAAATAGCTTGCGTTTTTAAAATAAAAAATTACGACTATAATATATTTTTCGACGCATTATTACGTATTTACGATAACCCGAATAAAAGTACTTGTGTTAATTATAAACTGCGTTTTTTTATTATAAAAATCGACGACTTTTTTTATAATTTCGTTATTTTTTAAAAAAAAACGAGCTAAAAAGCAAACGTTTACGTATTAAATAACGCTTAATATATTTAAAACTTCTAATCGGTATTGTCGCCGGGCTTAATAGTTAAAATCGATAACCGTAAAATTTTCCCCGTTAAGTATAACGATTTTATTAGTTTTTTAATCCGATTTAACTACGGCAAAAACCTTAAAAGTAGCGCTTTTAATAATAATAAAAGCTATATTAGCTATATTTTTAAATAATATAGCTACTAAAAAGTTATTGTTTTTATAAAAATTAATACTATTGCTATTAATAACGTTAATAATAGCAATAATAATAATTACGTTTATTTTAACGTTATCGTTAAGCTTTTTTTAAAAAAAGGCCTATTATTTAACGTTTTAACAAATAGTATTACCGACGTTATCACCCGTATCGCTTCTATTTAACCCGGATTAACTACTAAAAAAAACCGCTAGCGCCGTTACTAAAACCGCCGAGTAATTAACAAATGTTTTAAATATAATAAACAAAGCTATAAAATCGCTAATTACTTTTTACTACTACTTAAATTAGCAGCTACTATTAACGTTTACGACTATTTTAAAAAGGACTAAAAATGCAAAATTTGGCTAAAAAAAAGATGTCTTTATTTAAAATTAAATATGCAATTTATACTATTTCTAATATTTTAAAAAAAAAGTACGGAAATAACGTTTTTAGCTCAATCTGCTACTAAAGTTTTCGCAAAAAGTAGTTACGTACTAATAATACTAGTCTACCAGTACGTCACTTAATTAGTCCTTTAGTCACCCTAGTTACCTAGATAACCTGTACTAATTAAATAAAAAATACTGTATTATTATAAATACTGCAGCCTTAGTAGCTATTAAGGCCACCTCCTTTCCCTTTTTTATCTCACTATTAATATACGTACGGTAACCACCCACCAAGGCCTTGCCTCTGGAGTATAATCCACCATCGTGACAGTTAAAATCGATTTTTTAATTCTTTAAGTTATTAAAAAAGCCTAGAAAGCAATTAAAATATAATTAGGTAATTATTAATAAAGCTTAAAGTTACGTTTTATCCTTTTAAAAAAAAAATGTTTCGAAAGTTAAAAATAAAGGACTTTCGTTACTTTTCCGGCTAAGAACACCTAATTTTATGGCTTTTATTACTTTAATTACTATTAAAACGCTTAAAAAAAGCCAGGATTATTTCTGCAGCAATTAAAAAATATCTTTTTAACTTAGGTTGCTATTAAATCTAGCTTAAAAAATATTAAATTAAAAAGCCTATAAAGCCTTAAATAAAAAAACTTTTATTATCGTTTACTTAAAAGCTAAAATAGCTTTACTAAAGCAAAAAAATAACAAAAAAGCGATAATAAAACGAAAAACAGTCGCTTTAACACTTAATAAAAAGTTTATACGGCTTATAAACGTTAAAAAAATACGTAAACAAATAAAAAAGGTAATAATCTATAAAAACAAAGATAAAAAATATAATGTACTAAAAATAAAACGGGATGTTATTATAATTAACTTTAAAGATGTTTTAGAAGTATAAAAGTGTATTGTTGTTGTTTGATAGCAAAAAACGCTGATTTCGTTAATATATTGCATATTTGGTAACAGACTTCAACACCACCGAAAGGTAGTCCACGAAGGGGTGGTCCGTAAGGGGGGGTGTCATCTTATATTAAGCAAGGTAATTTTCGATCAGGGCGGCCACTCTGGCCTTCTCAGTGACTTGGGGGGTTTGGTTTGGCTGTTTGAGTGCTTGAAGATTCTTGATTTGAGACATTGTTACATATAACTCGTTGGATGATGTTGGAGGAGAGACTGATAAATGGGGTGACGGGATTAATCAGATCAATGTGAGGGCTGTCAAGAACCAATTGTCTCCACGATGTTGATCTCAAAGTAGATCGATGACCTGGCTCGTTTTATATTTATGTGGCGGAGCCCTTTGCTGCTTAATTTCAGACACCATCAGTTTATGAATCTCGCTTGCACAATTTGATAACGCTGAACTGGACTATTTGTCTAAGTTCCTAGTTTCAGGACATATCCGCGAGAGCAGAGAGTTTTCAGCAAGCCACAGCCCTCGGATGTCTTTCTACATTACATTAATAGGTTCGAGACATTCTCGTTTGGATATCCTCTGACAAGCTAGTGATAGCTCAGCTACTTGTACCTCGTGTCTTGAGCATCTAGACCCACCTCCCTTCTCCATTGGCATAGTCTTTTACTTGGAGAAATGAACATTTCAACTTTCACCTTTTGATGACCAGATCCAGACTGGCTCTCTTCTCGATTAGGACACTCAGCTGGCCCCGATTCAGCTGTGACCGGGACTCGCGCTAGGCAATTACGGTCTTCAGCACCCATAGACGTCGGACGGCCCGCCAAAAGCTAACGGAAGCCGTCGCCAATAGTGAGTTGCAGCAAGGCAGGGGTGAGACACGATGCGCAAGCTAAAACGTTGGCCCCTGTATGACGGTCCCCCATTCAGCGGATGGTAGGTCTGAGACCGATGCCTTATAGAGTGGTCGGTACCCAAGGAACACCTAAATAAACACCGGAACTTTTCTTATGATGTTAGATAGCTGTATAGTCAACGAGACTCATCACAGCTTTTATCGACAGTATTACCGTGACCGCAGAACATCACATCCTCATCTAGGCGAGAGAAGCGGTAGCGCAGCTGAGAGTGCCCTGCATACGGTCAACCCCGCAATTTTCCTGACCCCGGCGCTGAGGGCTGGAAGTATCCCAGTTGCCATGCAGATGGTCCAGAACACCATGCGCCGGTCTCGCCCGTCTCAAAGGGCTATAAGTCGTATGCAACGCTGTCAGCCGCTTCCGTTTTGGGCCACAGGGTCCCGAGACTAATTGAGACTATCGTTCAGAGGAGAACGTCGAATCGCATCAACTAGGTTCCCCCAGGAGTTCCCGAGAGTTTAACGGAACCCTGTGATGATCTCTGGGAGCTGGCCAATATCCCTTAGAGTGCATTGCACCTCCATTACATCCAAGTATATGGTCGACCAAGAACAATCCGGCCTGGTGCCCATCCAGAGGCTTTTGTCTGATTGGTCGACCGAATCTCTTGGCCGTACTAAGAGGAAATAGACCTCTAGAGATACCTTAGTTTTCGGTCGCGACGAAGCTCATAGAGGATCAACAGAAACTATCGCTGATCTAGACCCGATAGTACACTGCTTTCTCATACGCGACTTGAATCGAGCAAAGCAGAGGTGAAGATAGGAGCAGATGTCTAATAGATGGGCTCAGCTCATGAGATTAAGTGAGTTAACTTGTGTATATAAAGACGAAGTCCGATCCGAAAGTCGAATCATCCACCTCGCCATGCATCAACCTCGGTGCCAAAAACCAGTCTCGCCACAGATATTTGCGAGCTCATTGAATTGTCATTGTTCTGTCTCAAGTGTACTGTCTTCCGCCAATTCTCTCTCCTTTCGTTACTTCAACGACACCAGCAAACATGGGCAATACTATCAGCATGGATAACTCCGCCGAGAAGGAGGCAAAAGCCAGGGAACAATTGGAGATGATGATGAAGCTTGCCGATGCCCGACTGGACACTTTCGAGCAAGAACTTACCAGCATGTTCCTCGATAGCGACGGTGCTGCCAAAAGAAGTGTGCCAGGAAAGCGGGCACTTCGATTCGAGCGCTCTGTCCGTGTTGACGCCAGCTCTGAGGTGAGCTTTCATCCAAAGCCGTCTTATGTCCTCAGATACTTACATCGTTTCTATAGCGAAGTAGTGACATAGATGAGGCCATTGATGGGTTCTTCGGTAATAACGGGCGAGGGGTTCTCGATGGCTTCAAATCGGTCGTCAAGCTCGGACTTAAAGGCATTCTTAGCGACACATCTGCCGGTGAAAGCTACGACAAGAAGTTCTTCGTGTGCATCAAACAGTAAGGCGATATACTTCTGGGCTTTTACTTTCGGGCTCGCTGACGATTAGTTTAGTAATGCCATTGTGCGAGTTGATATGTACACATACCGCTACAATTTCTCCAACGAAGGCGTTGTGTCGACGCACAAGAACTGCCTTGCTTACATCCTCTGCACCTCAGTCGTTGATCACAACGAGTTGACGGTCGATGAGATTGTATACTTGGCGTCGGAGTTCGCTGGTGACGGACAAGATCAGTACAAGGCGTACCTGGATGGCCTCATCTCAGTTTGGAAGGACTTGAGGCAACAGGACTTCGCCATCAAGAAAGCCTTGGCGCTTCCTGTTCGTCCGTTGATAACCAGTGAAGCCTGATCAAGTCGTCTCTTCGCTAGAGGTGTCTTGTTCCACCATTGATAAACATCTATAGATTAAATTAATTATAGGCTCACCAGCTGCTCGCATGTACGTGTTGAAAGCTCATAGCCAAGGTACTCGCAATCATCGACTGGACAGTCTTAAAACATTCTGTAGACAACTAATCATTTTGACAACTACTTGCGCAGCTAGTGGCCATCACGATAGGATGCAGATACGTCGGATATTCATATGATAGGTGCGCTTGAAGTACCTCTAGACTACGCTCAGACAATGCACACCTCGGGTCCCTGGAGAACGTTCAGTTCCATCTAGGCACTCGAGCTTTTAAGTTAAGATGGAAACAGTTCTAGATTCGTGACACTCTCGAAATGTGCTTTCCCACTGCAAGTGCCGAGATTGGCAAAAGATCCACAATGAGGATAGGGGCTCTGAAGCTATTGGTGGCAAATCCGAATTCCGTACGGGCTCCTAGTCTCCAACTCGACCTCCTGTGCGCAGACTCGCAGGTAATAATCAAACTACGTGATATCGAGCTCTGTTTGGGAATTAAGTAATGATTCAAGAGCTCTAGTCGGCGTTGATGGCAATGGCGTTGACTGAAGCCGATGTTGCCATAGACCCCTTGCCCACTGCAGTCGCCACTACAATACCAAAGGCCGGCACACATCGTGAGAATTGGGATATCCGAAATTCGCCTTGCATATTGGCACAAGCATCGTAGAAACAAAGGCTTTGTCATGTAGATTGCGAGGAGTTGATATCTCGTATCCGACGGAGAATTCATTGGTGCTTCAATTCCCATTTTGAAGTAGGTTCGTATGTCAAATGATGTTCGAGCCAAGAGACTTGGCAATGACACGAAGCTACTTTTGGAGGCTTCCGGCCGTGAAATCGTCGAATTCCACTAATGAAACGGGAACGGCTGCGTTGGGATCAAATAACACTGTTGATATACATCAGGGCTCCTATAATTAAGTCATGAGCTTAGAATTTCGATATAAAAGTGTAGACAATGTCGCCATAATCATGGATGCCGTGATCGTTGTCGCTCTCGACCAACATTGATGAAATAAACTTTCTTCTAGGGTACGAACTTCGACAGGCATCTCAAATATCATGTCCTACTTCCCTAGTCTTGTGGCTCTGGCCTCCGTCCTCCCCACTGCATTAGCATGCTTGGGATACGAGGGCGGTGTACCTACACCCACCGGCACAAAGTCTATCTCGTCACCCATCACCATTGCCGCTGGACAGACTTTTGACGCCGGCTGGGTCAAGTACGATCGTGGCTCTGGCGCCTGTGTGGACGGAGAAGGAGGTAACTACTCCCTAGCTTTCTATATCGCCGTGAGCTCAAAATTCACCAAGGCTAACCGGGCACTTAGGTGATGCCGATGCCGTCTTCCTCCTCGAGGCCGGTGCAACCTTGCAGAATGTCATCATCGGTGCGAACCAACAAGAAGGTGTGCACTGTCTGGGACCTTGTACTCTGAAGTTTGTCTGGTTCGAGGACGTCTGCGAGGACGCCATCACAATCGTAAGCATACCTACGCATGACTGGAAGGTGTCAGTCAACCGTGACTAATGGGTTGTACAGAAAGGCGACGCCCATGGAGAGGAGAGTTGGATCATCGGTGGAGGTGCATACCACGCATCTGACAAGGTCGTCCAGCATAACGGGTGTGGTACCGTGAACGTAAGTGAAAGGCTCGCCTATGTCTGTTCCACGTTATTGACAGCTTTCAGATCATCAACTTTTATGCCGAAGACTACGGCAAAGTGTATCGCTCATGCGGAAACGTAGGTTGCCTTCTCTCGTTTGTATAAGATGCAGCTGATATTGATAAATTTCTATCAACAGTGCGACGACCAGTGCCAGCGTAATGTTTACGTCGAGGGTACCACAGCTTATGATGGCGGAGAGGTCGTCGGCATCAATCTCAACTACGGCGACACAGCAACCCTCATCAACGTCTGCACTGACGCTGATCACCCTTGCGTATTTTATGATGGCTGTGATGATGGTTGTGAGCCTGAGAAGGTTGGATATTGCTCGGGTTAAGCAATTTTTTGCTTGAGACTGGGACATTTGTCACGTCAGAGTCGTGGATTTGGTATGGGTGGTTGTTTCGCAAACCCTTGACTTACGTACTTGCTCCGAGCTGCGTCCTGATAGAAGTTAACTCCACGACTATTAGCTTGATAAGAAAGATTGTCGTCCACGATAGATATGATTGATTGGCTCGCTGACTTCACTCTGCGTATCCTGAACCTCGGTAGACGCCATATCGGAGCACCTAACCTTGGCGCATCGTCAAGTCTTCCTCCTGCCTACGTCTCGCATATACAATCGAGAAGATGGACACGATGATGAAGTATGTCGAGTTTGGAGAGGAAATGATGTCGGGATTGTGCAAGAGGTTGAATCTTGCTCTGCTTAGTCAGAGGCTCAGAGCGGTTTGACGTGGAAAATACCAGCCAGGGGCGTCGCGGAGTTTGCCGAAAACTGTCAAGCGACAGCTTTGATGCAATAACCCCCAGCACATGCATCAACCATGGAACGTGTGCAATGCAAGCAATACTTAAGACAGGTACTTGGTTCTACATAAACAAGGTACATGAATTGTCAGGAGGATGAAGTTCTACCTCTGCCTGCCTGTCACCGAAAGCAAGGCGCTGCCTGGTTGTGATCGTCGCAGTTTTAGTAGCTGGGGCAATGGGCGTGCTTCGGGAGACCCTGCCATTCATTGTCTTACTTCTTGCTTGGCAAAAACGACGATTAAAGTTCCCATGAGGTGCATTCTCTTGGTGATGCGAACCATGTATACCCTCACCCTTGGAACAGTCTCGGCGAATGAGGAGGTCGAATGTGCAACTTGACGAGCGCCACACCCTTATTCGGCGGTTAATAGATAACCTCGCATTATGCAGACGCTAGGATGATAGATGTAATCATGGGGACGCGGAGTAGTGGACTGCCTGTCAAATTTGGAGTCTCGGCGTCGCAAGACTTGGCAACCAACTTGGCAAACTTATAAATTCATACTATTTGGTCGCGAAGGCGCGGGTTCCTCATGCGTCTCCCCGTTATTCAATGCCTCCAACTCCGGTGACACATTTCACAATGACTAAGACTCTGCAATTGATGGTCAAACTCCGTTGCGGCGTGATGCCAATCATCCTGGCCCGTAAATTCCTAAAAATCCTCTGAGGTAATCAGCGTTGCGGGTCTGAAACATGGAGGAGCGTCCGAAAAGGCCTACGTATTACTAAAGGGAGGAACAAGAAGGCGCCCTGTCGTTGTGATATATATAGCTTTGGTCTTACATGTCTGAATCCTCTGTATTAACTTAGATCAACAGACATACCACACATCTCATATCAATTGAAATCAATTAATCTACTACATACCGTAATACTTCCACAGCTTTACCATATTACGAACCATCACATAAGGGAGAACAAGCAGACGACTTAACAACATCATCATGGTTGCGATCACAGTGTACAAGGGCTCAGAAACAGGCGTCCCGACACGGGATACAACGACGAAACCAGACGAGCTCACCGGCGATCAGGTATTAATGAGAATCACCGCATCGGGCGTTTGCGGGACAGGTACGGCTCTTCATCATGAACTGTTACATTCGCGACTTTGGAGAACAAGGCTAAACAATCGTGCACTCAACCAGATCTCCATTACGTGAGTTGATACCGATATAATGTACCCATGCATCACGACAGCAAACTGACGCTTCAATTGGGCGTCAGGTAAATGCACCAATTGTCCTCGGTCATGAGGGTGTGGGTGTTGTTGAGGACGTAGGACCAAATTGCACGTACCTCAAAAAGGGCGATCGCGTGGGCTTTGGCTACCATCATAATAGCTGCGGCCACTGCAGAGAGTGCCTCACGGGGAGAGAGACGTATTGCAAAGAGCGGGCGATTTACGGCTTCCATGACCATGACCAAGGGAGTGTGTCGTCGCATGCAATTGTGAGTAGTCTCCGAGCTCGTTTCTGCTTGTTCAGAAGGCTATTCGGCAATTGCTGGAGCGTAAGTACTGACTGAATGTGCTGCAGTGGCGCGAATCGTTCCTGCACAAGATCCCCGACGGCATAAGCGATGTCGACGCCGCTCCCCTGCAGTGTGCCGGTGCCTCGGTTTTTGGGGCTATGCAAGCCTACGGCTCCCGATCAACTGAAACAGTCGGTGTCATGGGCATTGGCGGCCTGGGCCACTTGGCGATCCAATTCGCCGCCAAGATGGGGAACAAAGTCGTCGTCCTCTCCAGCTCTGAGAGTAAGAGGGAGCAAGCCTTCAAACTTGGTGCGCACGGGTTTGTTGTGACGAAAGACAATCCCAAGCTTGAAGTTTCGTCACTGCTTGACAGACTTATCGTCACGACTTCAGCGCAGCCAGACTGGGCATCGCTCTTGCCTATCCTAGCACCTGGCGCTACCATTCACCCCCTCTCCGTGTCTCGCGGAAACTTCGAAATGCCGTATTCGCCGCTCTTCCTCAAGGGCTTGAACATCCAAGGCTCTCTCGTCGCGGCAAGAAACGTGCATCGCGAGATGCTCGAGTTTGCCGCTCTGCACAACATCAAGCCGATTACCGAGACGTTCCCGTTGACTGAAGAAGGTGTCAAAGAGGCATTTGAAAAGGTGGCACGTGGTGACGTGCACCTCAAGGCTGTCTTAGTAGCTCAATAGCGCTGTTGAGTCTGAACTCATGAAATTGGGAGGTATGAATGTCAGCGAACAAAATGCATAGATTTCGAAGTTATCACCAGATCTCAGCACTTACAGGGTAGCAGCTCGACCGATCCGATTGCCCTTCTATAGGATTCGAAATCAAGCAAACCTAACGATTAACAAGTTACGATCAAGTTTTTGAAATGATAGTATGTGCTGTGCATCCCGAGATGAGCAAATACGTTGCCACCTCTGTATACGTAAGCTGGGTGCGTAGCAAGTACCGACTGCAGCTGGAAATGCGCTGGAGGGGCAATAGTATCTTTCCTTCAGGGGTTGGGGTAACCCTGCATACCAGCTCCTCATCTGAGAGGAGAGACTTTGCCTCAGGTTGTCGAGGTTTATGCCTGGCCCGAATCCCGTGAATAGGCAGTATGGCAGGACTCGTCCAGGATAGCTCGAAACTGGCACCTGGCCCGGAACACCTCCCCGCAGTACGATGGGGTTAGCGACTGGGCCAACGGATACATAGCGAACAAAAACTTCGCTATCAGTATAGGTTCTCTAATGGATCTGGGAGTACCACGTCGGGATGATCCTTTACGAGTGGAGCGCACATGACGGCATACTAACGAGCCTAAAAGATCATTTGGCGACTAATCAAGACACCGAGTCAATGCACGCACTTTGGTAGATCCTCACGTATCCCGGTTGTACAACGACCACGCGGTAAAACCCCCAGCCTTTCCTGACCCTACCGCTCTAGTCCTTTATACCACCGTTAAAAGCCGAAGCTCTCTTGCCAAAGCAATGGACTGGAACTGATACGCCTTTCCAGTCTCGTCGAGGCCGCAGAGTTATGGTAGCAGTGGAAGAGGATACAAGCTGAATGGTGGTGATTTGCGGTCTGGTTACCTCCAACTCCCAGAGGCGCTTCGCTTCCGCCATGCAGCGGTACTGCAGACTATGCGGATCCCAGTAGTGGGCGCGATTCGAAAAGCGCGGATAGCAGATCCGGAACCCTATTAAACAAGACCAGGACCACGGGATTAATGGAGACACGGGCACAGCGTACGCAAGCATTGCCTAGAAGGACGTTGACGAGGAGCCGGGGCATAATGCTAGTCGTCGGCCGTATCTTCTAAGAAGTAGTCCTTTTGAATTGCCCAGGCGAACTTATACTCGCAACGAAAAGAGACGGCGAGAAAATCCCGCATAAGCGTATCATCGGCACAGCAGCGGTCCACAATGAAGGTCTGTCATCAAGCAGCCGCTTGTCCACGACCTCGGCCGCATGGAATGGCTTGAGATATAGACTCTCGTACACGGGAGGGGCGAGGTTGTCAGCGGCTCAAGGCGTGGAGGCGCCGTGCGAACCGCCCGGGCGCTCGTCGGAACACTGCTCAGGGGGGTCAGAAGACTGGACAGCTGCCTCTGGACGGAAGTCGAGCGGGGGGGAGGTGGGAAAGCATATACCTCAACCTTGTAGTTGTGACAGCGGTTGCAAGCTACGGAGACGGGTTACGGCCTCGAGGACGCGGGTTGCTACCCCTAAGGGGCGTGGAGGTTGGTTTGGCAGCAGGCGGCGCAAAGGCCGGCGAGTAGCAGGAGCAGCCGGTCCGGAGTGCTCAACGGCTCAGGCCATTGCAGGTGTCCGTTGGGGACGTCTCGAATATGTGTCAATTACATTCTCTTCGCAACGTGTTGTTCTCATGTCATATAAAGAGATGGCTGAGGTAGGGCAGGTTGCATTCAGGGATCGCCAAGGCGCGGAGGACTGGCCGAGGACTGATCGACCACTGTTGATTCTAGAATCCTAGAGGCATATAGGTGCATACTTAGGTATGTACAGTAAGGTAGTGAGTCTGATTATCGTTTGACACATCCTCGGCACATCATCGGCACATGCTCGATGCATCCTCGACATGAAACATCCGTCGTCAAGACATACATACCATGAGCCCGAACGACTCGAGCAGTCTGCGACCGCTTCTCCCTCGGCTCCCAGTCGACGAAGCAGGCGAAGACGGAGGTCAAAATCATCAGGCCAAGAAGCCCCGCGCCGGTGCCTGCGACATCTGCCACGCCAAGAAAGTTCGAGTAAGTCGAGTCCCGTACGCCGCTGGACTAGTTCGAAAAACCATCGCCGTCATGAGGCTCATCGGCATCACCTGCCTTAGTGCGATCAAACACGTCCCAGCTGTGCCGTGTGCGTCAGACACCGTCGCGCATGCGTTCACGGCGTCGACAGGGAGACACGCGCAATCGCCAGGCTGCATATCATGCCCGTCTCGTTGACATGCTGAAGACACTGCCAGAGAGGGATGCCATCTAGGCCTTATGGGCCATGAGGGCCGGCGGCGACGATGCTATCGCCGCCTCTGACATCGGTGAGATGAGCGGTAAATATCGACTCTCTTCAAATCGG
The DNA here is from genome assembly GCA_022432385.1 of Xylariaceae sp. FL1272. NCBI lineage: Eukaryota > Fungi > Ascomycota > Sordariomycetes > Xylariales > Xylariaceae > Xylariaceae sp. FL1272. Next base: position 21,605 of record JAJJXC010000062.1, read on the forward strand.
ACGGCCCGCGCCGTATCGACACCTACAGCCTCCAGTCTCGAATTCGAAATCACGAAAGGCCGTGGCACTGCATACCCCATGCTGTCGCCGCTTGTGAGCTCAGAGTGGCAGCTAGCACGGGATCGTCTACGCCTTCAGGGCCCATCACCTCCGACCATGGCTCCGGCGTCTTCTGTCTTCACTCATGACCAGACACCGCCGCCGACTTCCACTACACCTACAATCCCATACTGCGACGCACGGTTGGCGCAACTGGATATTACCTTCTGGACGCAAGTCCCAATTGGCAACGAGGCCGCCGCCATGATCATATCCTCGTTCCTCCAGACTAACCATCCGGTATGGGGCTATATTGACGCGGACCTCTCAGTAATCGATCTCGTCGACAAGAAGCTGCGTTTCTGCACGCCGTTTCTTGTCAATGCCCTGCTGACTTATATTTGTGTAAGATCTTCCAGCATCCTTGCCAGGCGGTTGTTGGTCTTGCTTAGAATGAAAGGTACCCCTAGATGCAGGTGAGTTCCCCGTATTGCTGACAATGCTGTGGCGGTATGGACCGCGACACCGAGGTCCTATGGTAAGCAGAACGGTCGTGTGACTCGATCATGAATGTGGCGGCAATCTTCTTATTTTCCATGGCCTAGCGCTCCGATGACAGGGCTAAAGACACCATGACGACACTCCTGCAGGACGGACGTGCTATGGCTAAACGCTTGAACTTACTTGGCTTGACGCATAGCACCAACCACGATGCAGCCTTCCAACGGCTCGCGGCATAGGGGAAGAGAACCAGCGCGCATGCGGCATGGGGTGCCTAATATACGTGACTGTCGTGAGTAACATGAAGCAGACCAGTTCATCTCGGATATTTGTAGGCATGCGGCCTTACAACGTGAAGGGTTAACAAGCATGACACAGTTGCGATAGGCCCCATTGCCTGGCCTCCCAATTTCACCATTCCAGGAGATGCTAAGCATGACGGCATTGACTAGCCAGGGTTAGGCATACAGTAGCTGCGTTAGGACTTGTCTATCTTTTTTGTATGATGGTGACGAACCTATTCATTAGGCGTATATACCAAAAGTTGGTTTGGATCCGTTCGACGGCAACATAGTGCTGGTATCAAGAAATGGATGACGCGTTAGCAATGTATGGGTGCCGCGTTAGGAATTCCCCATGTTTATTTGTTCCCGTTGCGCCAAGTTGACCAGCCTCTATATGTAGAATGAATGTGTATCAGACGTCACAGTGCGTGGTATCACGGGTAGCTTATTATCGTAGCTATTTGGAATTCCATCAAGCTCATCTAGAGTCCTTGCCGGCTAAACTCAACACCCTCTCCATTCATAAGACCCTGTACGTACAATTCTCCAAGTACATCCCAATAAAGATTTTGGAAGCTCTGTTGCCTGTTCGTCTCGTCGCCGACCCCTTCTTGGTCCCGCATCTGTGCTTGCTGTCATGATCTTATCACAAATGGTACACCGCTAACAAGTACGACGGCAACCACATCTTCGCTCTGCGCTGTAGATGAACTAATCCCTAGGTATCAATCTGTCCGCCGGCCGTGATGAAAAAATTCTGTTGAACCAAAATCTTCGCGCCAAAGACACACAGGGGGCCTGATTTTGCTGCCCACCTATACCTTTAGCCATTGGCGAGGAAGTCTCTAGAAGGATGTCTAGAACGGCATTGATTGTCGAAGAGGCTGAACAGAAGCAGAGACCGGACAGGATATCCATCCAATAGCCAAGCAGCAGGTCCCGCAGATACCACGGCACATCCTACAGAAACTGCTCCCATGTGCAAGCAGTCAAGTTCTGCCGGTCTGCAGTCCTGGCTTTGACCCATCACGGACAGCTCTCCAGTTGAGGCTCATCTTGCAGAGCTCTAATGAATGAAGGCCAGCCAAGCGTAAGCATCGTACTCGGCAGGGTGCGTAACGGTCTATCGAGTGCGAGATTGGCGAGGTCGTCCGCGTCTTCATTCATGTCCCGTTTGACATGCCAGAAGTCAATCGCTACGCCCTTGAACTCGTTGAGCGTGGTCATCAGGATTTGGAGCTTCCGCCACAAATCTTGATTTTTGACGTCTGTGCCACTTGCGGTCTTCCAACCATTCTCTCCCCATTTGTCAATATACTCTGTGATACCGTTGACAAGATATGCGGAGTCTGACTTGATGATCAGATGACGAACCCTGCACGGTTTAGTACAATCGCTACAGTCCCATTGGCCGCCGTTGGCGATGAAGGGCACGCTGGCTTCAATTCCAGCAATCGCAGCACTGAGCTCCGCTCGTTGGCTCGTGTGACCAAAGCCAAGAGTGTGGGGGAGGCGGAAGGCTAAGTTGTAGGCGGAATCATAATTGAAGGACACGCCGCAGCTGGACGTGACGGCGCGGTCAGATCCATTGCCCGGACAGGCGCCATCGACGGCCACAACCAGAGAGTCGACGTGCAGACTGTACAGGCCGCATGTACAGGGTTTGGGTGAGGCCCAGGGGCAGCGTGCGTGGTAGAACCCGTGGAATCCAATGATTTCTAGATTTTCGGTCCCACCGTACCCATTATCAGTAATGCCATATTCCGTGTACTCTGGAGTCGGCCAGCGGCGACAATGGCCGTGCGGATATCCTGCCTTATGAGGAGAATGTTTGAATGCGTCTTCCTTGCCTTTGGCGGGCTTGTGGTAATGGTCCACATCCCTCATTTGTGAATGGCCATCAGCGGCCTTGTCCTCCCACCGGCGTTTTGAAGAGAACGACATGGTGAAGAGTAGAAGCTAAAGAGCTGTGATGCTCAATCGGAGAGATCAGCTTCGATTTCGGAGGCCGCTGCGATCGTGGGTTCTGTGTTGCATGCTCATGGACGTTTGAAGGTAGGGAGATGATTGATGTTTGTGGCGAGATCACGTGGGCCGAGAGCCTCCTAACCTAACTATATTTAGGAGTCTAATTTGCTTTCATGTACCTGGTAGGGGCATAGCGTAAGTGCAGCCGGTACAACCAGGGTTTATGTTCTGAAGGTAGACTCACCGATATTGCCAAACTGAAATCGTGTGCTAATTGTTTGCTGTGGATTGATCACTGAAGAAGGTTATGCTATCTTCGCTGTCGTACAGGCTGTATATATCCATCGCCGTGATCAGCATGATCAGCAACATAATCATTTAAACCGTATAAGCTGCCGATCACGTTGATCGCATTGCTTATCCGCATAGTCCTTCCTCAGTGATAAGTTTCGCATTCATTATTGTATGCATTATCCCAGATATCTTTAAATAGCGAGCGGAATGGCTTGGTTGTTGGCCCGTAACATGATCAGTTGGTGTACCACTCCCGATGCTTCACTAAGCCACCATGAACACTACGACACGCTCAACTTCATTTTGTCCCTCAACTGACGGTGAGAGCCCCGAGTCTAATGTTCCTAAACCTATTCAATTTGATCCCTGCGCAGCTAGTCGAAGTCTCTGCCGTATCACCTTGAGGGGCTCAAATGCGTTAGGAACATCGATGCCAATAACAAAAAGATAGATGCTTCCAGTACTATCTAATAGCGGTATGTAAACGAGAATAGAGGTCAAGGCTTTTGATGATCTCAGAGGTAACCATTACCGTAAGAACTACTCTCCCACCTTCATACTGCCGGCAGTGTGCATCTGCGTACGCAGATTCAGTGCCATCCAAACACGGCAGTGCATAGCAAACGCTATCATTGACAGATTTGATCAATTGGAGAAATGTTACCATGCGATACCTGGGAGAAGCACCCGCAATGATGGAGACGAAGCTCGGGCTCGCCCTCACTTGACTTGATCTGGAGTTTCGACCTTAACTTGAGATATGGACGGAGGTTAATGACAATAATGATTATCTGAATGCGATATCGTGAGAGAGTTCATCTGAACGCTCAGAAAATAGCACTCTTGAGACTAGTCCGGCATCGAGTGGGCGCACAACAGATGTGTGAAGTTTGCCCTGGGATTGACAGATATTCTGACAGCGCTTTATGACTCATCTAGAAAGCATTTGGCAGCTGCAGATTGACTGACAATGTAGGGTCCTGTACTGGTAGGTAGGAGGGATAGTTGTATTGTAGTAGAACAGTGAGTGTGTCACTCTCTCCCTAATAGCTGTATAAGGTCCTCCTGCCACCTATCTTGTGTAACGCCTTTCAACTGTTGCAGATCGGCATTGTAGAGCATAAGTAGGAACGCAACATGGAGAACTAGTGATGCTGGACGGCATCGGATACACCTATAGGCATATAAAACTTCATCACAGAACTGTTAACAGTGGTAGCTATTGGATTATAAACTCTTCATGGCTCTCGAATACCCTCGCCTCACCTGCTCGGCTAGACAGCCGCTGTGATGGAGTGCGCGAGTGAGGGTACAATTAAACTTGTCTCCTCAGGCTGCCTCGAGCTTGACATCTCACATGTGCCTTCCGCTATAGTTGTGTCCCTTCCACCTGCCAGCACGTAACCCGTCTTGTTCCTATATCAACCTCGCCCATTAATCCACCATTGTTCTGACCACCCGGGCCAGGCAAACCTGCCAAATAGGTAGCGCGCTGGCATTCAATAGGTACTTGCCGCATTTACTTTACGGCTGCCCTGCAATTTCAACATTACCCTTCTTCACCAACTTCTTCTCATCACCGTCTGCCCCTCATCATCGTCTTCTCGCACCGCCGTGTCCTTCACATCGCCATCTTCTTCTCGTTGCCACTCACCATCCCCAACGTCTTGTTGTCTCCCGCCAATCTCCTGCTTCACAACAACGTCATTAACGCCTTTGCGTGTGCTGCTCTGAATGCTTCGGCGCTGCCCCTCTCATCAAGATGGAGCTCAACATCATCTCATCAGGCTGTCGGCCTGAAGATGGCTCTACCGCTCTGGAAGGGTACGTTTTTTGCTCAGTTCTCCCACAAACGCCCGCCGCCCCAATTCATGTTACACATTGTTTATTAATCATTACTATGTAGAGTCATGACATCGTCTCGCAGTTCCGATCTTGAAGCCCTACCGACTGAGCTGAAACGTAAGTTGAAGAGTTTGGTCCTGTCCTGCTTCTCTCCCTGTGGTTGCTAAAAATGCCATGCAGCCCTTTTCTTCCGAGTAGAGACGTACCTGGAAAGTGTGCAGCAACGGTACCATTACAGTCAGCGCTATATCATCAAGCTTGTCTACAAGCTAGGACGCGAAGGCTGGACACATTGCACGTGTGTGTCAAATTATGTATTATACTGATGGCCATTTTCATTATAGTCAGCATCTTGGAGATCTTCACCGACACCTACGACCTTCAGAGACTCGCTCTATCTTGTCGCAAGCTTCACAGTTTTATTAACCTGTATGCCCCCTTTCAAGCTGGTTCTTGCTTTCCGAATAACAACGGTTATATTTATATAATTCTGAACACACCTTAAAGCTCTCATTTGTCTCTTAAGAAACAAGTAACTAAATGACGGCGTCTAGGTGGGAGAGTCAGCTTGCTCCTAAGATAATCTACCACAATATCCCTCGGCTCTGGCGGCCATTTGTCGACCTCAACTATCGAATGCACACACTTGTGCATGACTACTTTGTCAAAGGTGTCGTTTCTCTCGATCCGGTCATGAAAGTCAAAGCCCGGCTTCACGAGATGCCAAAGTGGTCCGCTTCAGCATGGCACTTCAACGTGCCGTTTATGCGTGCCTCATTGGTAGAAATGGCTTCAAATAATCCCGGAAGCCATTGGAAGGATTACAAGCACATTGCAAGCTTGAAAGCTGCACAGTCTTCTCTGAATTCGCATTCGGTCATTATGACCTACGTTGGCCGTCAGAGCGCGCTCGCCTTGTCGAATGCACACACTGTAACTCAGAATGGGTTTCTAATTGGACCATTGTCTGAATCAGAACAGCTCAGATTTGGGCGTGCACTATACATGCTCGACCTTGCAAGTACATCGCTTGCTTTGAAGTACCTCAACGAGCCAGTCAATACGCAGTTGTACAACACCATGGTTTTAGAGCAATTGTTTAATGACACTTGCCCGTGGCTACATGGACACATGGATCAAGTCCTGCGATTGTTGGGAGCCCACGTGGAGAATGGTAAGCGACCACCTAATGGAACCTGCTATTTTCAGATATTGAAAATGTTTTATATGACACAGACAGCTGATCCCTGGTCATTTAGTGATGCGCAGAGATCACATCTCGCTCATCTCAGAGCTCACCCTGGATTATCTCAGCGTAGCTGACGAGACGCCTTCGAGCCTGCCAACCCTTCCAGCTGCAGCCTTTGTGTTATACGAAGGCCTTTCCTCTCTATTCCAGCTCGAGGAGCGACGTGGCGCAACCCTTCAAGCATGGCACGAAGTCAATCCCTCACAATCGGGGTGCTCCAAGTGGTGGAGACACGTGGAGAATAAGGCAAATGCTATGCACTTTTCCCAATTCTCACATGAGACGCTCCGCTATAGAGGCCTGGTTTCCCTAAACCCCGGAAAGATCATGCAGAACTGGTTGGACGACGACGAGGATGGGAAAGCGACTTGGTACTTGGGCGTTTTAAGTGAAATCCTAGACCATCCTCTCCTAGGTGTTGCTGCACGGTTTCAAGGCAATGGAAACGAATGCAATTCTTGCGTGAATCTGTGGGCCTGGAACATGTGGGATGTGAAGCGGCTTGACCGAGCCGCACTCCAACACCTACCAACCCTTCAGCAGATGCGGGCTCTCGCGGATAACGTTACTCAACCTTACAACTTCCTTATAACCCAAGCTCGGGACTACGATTCTGGTTATTGTTTTTGCTAGGATGGAACTTTCGCCGTAGAATTGGGGAAAGAGGAATATCATTTTCAAGTCGGGGAATAAGAATTCAACAAAGGATATACCCATTGACCGTCAAGACATTTCTGGGCTGATTGATAACTGAAAGGTGTATTCTCTAGCCTGAAATACCAAGTAACGAGAGTCTTAGAGCAAAAGCCAGAAATGAAAATTCCAGACGTGAAATCGAAAAGAGCGAAATTGCGACTAGGAAACGTGGAGACTGATGAAGAACCAAGAAACCCAGAGTCTAGCGCAAAAAATTCAAAGAAATATCAAAGAGAGTACCCGGTCCTGCAAATCGCATCATAATAGCACCCCCACCAACAAATATTGATGTCAGGAAATGCCAGTCCACAAAAAAAACGCATTTGCCATTCATCCCTCCCCCTCAAATTTGAAACCAATGTCGGAAGAATCGAGCCACGGTACGATGGGTGATGCAAGCGCAACCATCAAGATTCAATAGACGCAATGGCATCGAAGGCTCCCGAGCCTTTCCAGTATAATGCCCCAACTGTAGTTGAATAAAGAGCGACCGAAGTGTGTAGGAGATACGATGCCTCGGTTTAGCAAAGACTACGACTGGAGACCAGAGGCGGGCCAAGGATGCAAGACTATGGAGCCTGATTAGTCAAGTTCGATCAATGGAAGACCGTTATCATGAACATACCACAATGGTGTCGTCTCTTCTTTATACGTCTTTAGTCTTATGGTCGGAACGCTTATTCTTGGCGGCATCTCCTGCGTCTCCTGAGATGTCTCTCATGTCCTCATGTCTCTTCTTGACATCTCTTTTCTCCTTTCCTTCCTTTCGCCTCTCCTGGGAACTCTTTCCCCTTGCATCGAGTTCGTCCATGCGCTTTGGGTCGGCAATTTGCCCGCCCTTCTTGTCAGACATGGTGGCCCGAAAGTTTTCACGTAAAGATCGTGAAGTTGAATGTATCGAGAAGAATAGATGGAGATTTGCCTTGAGTGTATCGAGGATGGGATAGATGCTCAAGCAAATACGCAAGATGGGTGGGAAAACTGGCTGATTTATATCCATTTCAGGCGACCAAAACCTGCGTAACATATCTATGAACATCTTTTAACAAAGACTGCGTGTGTAAAGGAAACATCAGTAGCATTCCTACGATATAACCAGAAACGGGAACGGAATGGTACCTGCAGCAGTCACTAGGTATCTTGTCGAGCGCATGGGCGTGTGCATGTAAGAATAACAAAGAAAGCGGTGCTCAGGGAAGACATGTTGAGGGATTCAACTGTAGAATGTTCCCTCGCTCTTCGATTTAGAAGTCACCGTGTAGCCTGTAGCTACTTTCCTATATCCTGATTCCTTGCTTGGATACTGTACATAGGACCATGTATGGGAGCAAGCAACACAACACAAATGTTAGTAGATTTACGAAGCAACAAAGGAATACAAACAGACGTCGCGCCATATACTGCCATCGCAGCGTCAATCATGCCATGAATGTGCCTCAAGAATGCGATGAAATGCCGGCTCCAAAGGCTGCATGCGGACTAACCAAAGGTGTAGTCAGGTATCGCCATTCCTCACACGGAACGGATCCAAAGCCGAGGTCATTTTGTCGTGACAGAAAAACAAAAAAACTACGAAGATACTGTGCTCGTCATTCGTGGAGTGGAACTCATGAATAGCAACGCCTCACCACCCCCCACCCCCCTCGGCAAGGAGCCGGAAGCAGAGATACTTGAGATCATTAGTATAGTGGTGCGTAGGTTGTGTACTCTTCGAGGCACGTATCGTTGGCATGTAAGATTTCTAACCAGTACCTGAGCTATCTTATTGCTCTTCCTCGTCTAACCAGCAAAATGACCCAGAGACGGGAATGTGATGAGACACTGGTGTATGTGATGGGTTGCGGCTTTTCATGGTACGAATGTTTGGTGTGTATCTAAATAGTTGGCATCTGAGCATTATCCGCCCCTAACGACCCATGCGTATTGGACATGGCTGGGCCGAGACGCTTTCGCAATGGCGTGAGGCAATTCATATTGATGATGTGGAGTCTGGCACGCCTCACCGATGCCAGCCGCCTCAACATTCACTGTTGTTCTGGCAATGCTGCCGAATGCGGAAGTTCGTGTGGAGATGGCATGGTGCACCGAACCAACGACGACAGGGGATTTGCCAACTACGCCGCAGAGCCCACTGACGTAGCATGGCTGCCTCCACCAGGAATGTACACCGATATTCAATGTTGGATCGACGAGGCGTGGGACTGTCACTGGTACAATCTCTTCCGTGAGGGCCTCTCCTTGTTTGCGGTTTTAGAACTTTCATGATACTTACCCGTGATACATAGATGGTTGATGGAGACATCAATATCCGAGGTATGCTCTTCCGACAGGCCCTCCATGGGGGCTGCGTCTTGTCCGCAAACGGTCGAGGCAGGCAGTTAAGGTATGAGCAGACGCAACCAACAGGGCACAGCATTTCGAATCATCTCCGCCGAGCAACCGCAAGCCTTTGCCGAAGTGGTCCGCGGCGCCTCTGGGCGGCACGGCTTCTGGTTCTTTGAACACATTAGCCTCTTGACGCATATTTCCTGCACTGGGAAATACGCATAAAACGTCCAATCTCAATCAGCTGAGGTCTCTCTAGTCTAGAATACTCTAGCTACACCATTGTCCTACTGGAACTGCCTTACGGCGCACATCTTTACGCTCCTCAGTCCGATCCTCAATCTGGCAAGGCGACAAAAAATGACGCGATATGATTATATCGCCGACAAGAATGCAGACGATGCCAAACTAGCGTTCATGAGGAGGTTTGTCGATGCCAAACATGACCTTGTTGCATTTGTTGAATCCCGCATGGGCTGGGAGAATGTCGGGAAGTTCTACCGTTTCTTCAGAGGTTCATTCAACATCAGTCTTGCAGTTGAGAATACGCAAACCGCTGAACGTGTGCTTATTCGCTTCCCCTTACAGGGCTCTGTGTATGGGCCGTGGCGGGATGAAAAGGTCAAGAATGAAGTTATGGTCCTACAGTATATTTCCGAAAAGACCACAATTCCCGTACCGCACGTGTATCATTGGGGAATGACTGAATCGTCGCCAATGAATTTAGGACCGTTTATCATCGAAGCGTTCAAAGAAGGAGTAGACCTTAACGACCTCCTGAAGCAACCAGCGGATAACGAGGACAGCCCTACCATCCTCGACCCATGTATCAGCGACGCAAGACTCGACATAGTCTACGAGCAAATAGCCGGGTTTCTGCTAGAGCTTTCGCATCTCGAATTCCCTCGGATCGGCTCCATATCCAAGAACGAAACCAGCGGCGAGTGGCACGTGGCGGGACGTCCTCTAACGTATGATATGAACGAGGTCGCTACTTTGTGTGACTTTCCCGTCGACCAGTTCGAAGATACAGCACCATTCGACCGTGCTAGTGATTACTTCCACTACCGCGCACGTTGCTTGCAAACAAATCTCAAGACACAACGCAACTTATGGGAAGAAGACACATCTATCACATGGAACAGGTTCATCGCCCGCCATTGTCTTCCTAAGCTAATACCAACATATATATCCTCGCCTGACCGGGGCCCATTTCGACTATACTGTGACGACTTGCGACCGTTGAACATGCTCGCCGATCCAGAATCTCTGCGTATAACCGCTGTTTTGGACCTGGAGTATACGAATGTCATGCCGGCACAGTACGCAGATGACCTTCCCTGGTGGCTTACGCTCGAGGAGCCTGGTATATCGATCGAGTCGGACAAACAAGCATTTCTGGATCGCTTTGAGCCGAGGAAGGAACAGTTTCTCAGGGCTATGGAGCGCGCGGAGCGCCAATCTTCGCCAATTAAGCCAGGAGAGCTGCCTTTATCTGCTCGCATGAGGGATTCTTGGGACACAGGGCGGTTCTGGTTCAACTTGGCTTGTCGGTCCACGTTTGAGGTTGATGACATCTACTGGAAAATGTTACATACAGATGACCTGGGCGAGGCAGCCTTGGACCCAAAAGTACTTGCAGAGAAGCAAGCCTTTCTCGAGCTCAAAGACCGTCAAGTGGACGAGTATATTGCGGATAGGGACCGCGACGAGCGGTTTCAGGAGTAGGCTTGTCAATGGTCAATTAGCAGTATCTACATATAGTTCGTTACCCTTGTCGGGATTAACGGCGTCGAGTTTTCCGACTTGATAGGACTTGAATGTCAGTACGCTTTTGTTCACAATTAAGTTGTAGCAAGGAAGATTTGCTTTTCATTAGTAATTGTTTTTGCCCGGCATTAAAGGAGAATGGGTCGTGACCTTTGTAGTTCTCAAAGGCAAATCTTAAGACTCTGCTATCCTACTTGCAAATCATTTTGCGTTAATTCGTAGTGTTAATTACCATGACTAGTTGACAGCGTCGATGAAATGTAACATCTCGAACTTTGACGGTCACGAATGAACGTCGTAATCACCTCTGTCGCGCATCCACTCAAGTCTGTATCACATTTCATATTCGCCCTCATGCAATATGACATCGCTGTTTGCCTACTCGTTACGATGCGATATTACAATCAACCTCTGTGCCTCGTTGCATGAGAATATTGTTAGGTACAGTGTATTTCATAACCCATCAATTCCAAGCATGGGGCAGCTGGCTACTGGATATCATCGGTAATGCTGGCCGACACCCTTGAAACGAAACGCAGCTTGGCAGTGTTGTGGTATGCAGGAGAGTGGGCTCCCAATTGGTGGAATTTGCAACCGTTGTGCTGATCGGCAGGCAGGTAGTCTCTCCCCAATTGACGAGCCTCAAACTGGGCAGTGTGGACTTTATGTTCGTGTACGAAAGCAGTCCTGGCTCCGAGCCAGATAATTTTGTCGGAGAAATTCGACGTTAGGTCGACCGGGTCGGCCTTTAAATACTCGCCAACATGGCATGGCCGTTAAAGCTAAGAATGCTAAATCCCGTCAAGACTCGTATCAAACTGGTTTATCTGACACGGACTGTCGGAATAGTTCATGATGAAGTCGTCGCTCTTCTGTCTCTCTCTTGTAGCTGCTCTTGCCAGCGCCGTCCCGACGCCGACAGAGAATGGTCCTCTAGAAGCTCGCACCGTTGAAAAACGGGCGACCATCACCGACGCGTGTACTGTCGGCTACTGCACACAGAATGGCGGGTATGGTGTATCTCCCTGCTCCTTTCAGGCGTCCTAAAATACTGATGTATCGGAAATAGAACCACCGGCGGGACTGGCGGTACTACGACCACGGTAACCAGCTTGGCTGAGTTCACTGCTGCTGTGCAGGCCGAAGGGGCGGCTGTCGTTGTCCTCGACGGTAATCTGTCCGGTGCAGCCAAAGTTAGCGTCGCATCAGACAAGACTATTATTGGGAAGAAGGGATCCAGTAAGCTCTCTCTCTCTCTCGCGTCGCATTTGTGGCATCTTGAGCTCGAACACTGCAACCCATATAAATAGGACCCAGCGTGGCAGTCAACTGGGAACTAGAAACTGGAATTGACTAACAACATTAACAGGCTTGACTGGCATCGGGTTAACGCTGCTGGGGGTTCAGAATGTCATCATTCGCAACCTCAAGAGCTCTCTGGTCCTTGCTGATTACGGCGATGTCGTGACCGTGCAGGCATCAAGCAACGTTTGGATTGATTCGTGCGACTTCTCCGGCGATCTCAGCGCCGGCAAAGACGACTACGACGGCTTGATCGACATCGTCCACGCTTCCGAGTGGGTCACTGTTAGCAACGTCAAGATGCATGACCATGTAAGTTTCACATCTCCGTGGCTTTTGAGGCAGTTCCGTCGGAGAAAAACGTGTAATCAACCAAAGAGTCCCTACAAGTTGCCGTGCGTTAGGACATAAAGCTTCTCGTATCCAGTCTCGCAGGAATAACTTGTGCTAACATGATTAATAATAGTGGAAGGGAGGCCTTGTCGGCCATTCAAGCAATAACTATGACGAGGATACAGGCCACTTGCACGGTACGTCGTGTTTACTACGCCAGTTCATGACAAGGATCTAATGAGGAGTAGTCACCTTCACCGGAGTCTGGTGGGACGCAATCAACAGCCGCACGCCGATGTACCGGTTCGGAGAAGGCCATATCATAAAGTAAGATATGACACCTAACATTATTTACTCGCCTACGATATTTAACTCACATACATGTCGATTTTTTACTAACGACCTTCCCTCACTTTCCAGCTCGTACATCTCCAACGGTGGCGACACATGCGTCAACACACGTGATGCTGCGAACTTGCTTATCGAGAGTGTTGTATTTGAGTCAGACCCGATCAAGGCAATCTTCAGCAACGACAGCAATTACGGCCCTGGTTACGCCGTTGTCAATGACGTCGATCTCGGTGGCAGCGAGAATCAGGTCGAGCCTGGAACGCTCACATCCGTGCCCTATAGCTATACGCTTCTTGGCTCCGAAAACACCAAAGCTTATGTCACGGCCAATGCTGGACAAGTCCTCGACTTCTAGAAAGCTTACATCTTTACGGTTGTCTGGACCGCGAGACACAGGCATGGATGTACGCGAGGATAGGAAAGGCAAGATTCATTGTGCTTTCAGAACTTACATTTGTACGGGAATGCTGTCAATACTGAATTCAGCGTTTGTTTGAATTTACAGCTCGATGCCCCGGGATACCAAAATGCATCATCCGCGCTCCCATGTAGAACCTGTAGTGGACTTGGCGGCTTTAAATATGAAGAGCTCTATGAATGACAGTGTTGTGCTTCAACCGGTCTAAGATGTAAGAAGAGCTAAGCCTACTGCAGCTTACTCGAAACTGACTGCCACAGTGATTATACAGCCTTTTCCCTCGCAAAACAATGAACGCATCGCGCAGCTGTGTCTGCCACTTCTACGTTATCTCTATCGCTCGTGCATGGTTCAGAGGAGACCCAGAAAGGAAGATCATAATTATTGAGGGCACGTACGACCGGATGACCCCAATTACTGCGCGCCAACACCATTGTCCCGCATATGTGGTCCAGGCCAATCAGCTCAATATCTTACACCACATACACAACAAGTTCATTCATCCTTGAGCCGGCACTACTCGGTAAGCAACTTGACAGCCAACGCCTACGTTGGAAGTATAATAAGCCGGCCACCTGCTGTATTCCATTTTCTATGGAGATCTATGCCTGGTGTAATTCTGTAAATGAATTACACCAGGTCGAAATTTGCATACAAAATCCGTCACACCAAGTATCTGTCTGGTGTAATGGATTTTGTATGTGTTTTCTTACCTGGTGTAATTCCAATCAAAATTACACCAGGCTCATGTTTACATACAAATTTCATTACACCAGGTATCTGCCTAGTGTAATCCATTTTCTATGGAGATCCGTGCCTGGTGTAATTCTGAAAATCGATGACACCAGGTGTAGATCCTCTTTGAGGTAGGCGACCAAGGCGTAATCGCAAGATGAGTCCCCGATCCGTACGAAGTAGGTGGGCACTCTATGTAGTCTCTTTCACACCCAAACACGTCCTACTCCCGTCTTAGCTTCTTCTTTTCACCGTCTATCATAACTTGGTCGTCAACAACTCACCAAGCCGACGCGGCACAAACTATAATCCGTAAAACCCGGGGGTGAGAATTCAAAGGGGCAGATGTGTGTGTATCCGAGCGCTGCGTTGGCCGTCTATTCGAAAGTTTAGCCAAATGATTATCCGAGAATGTCATATATTCAGGGTACAGACTTCTTCACCAGGCTCCACCGGCCAGCTTGCTCTTAGCCCCGTGAGACTCTTCGGACACATTTCTACCGACGATGCATCCGGGCTTCCTTTAGTCCCAGGTGAATGCGTTGTCAAGGTCTGAAATGCACTCGCGCAAATACACAGTACGCTTCATCCGTCGACGTTCATGCGATCCTTCTCGACAATAGCCTCTTCGGCGATGAGAAAGAGGAGGAAGCTAGAGAGGCAGAGAGTTTGTCGCTTTAGTACAAAGTTAACATCAATACAGATATCCTCGAAGCGCTAGAATCGGTCCGTACTTTGCAAATTGCTGAGAAATGGTCCCCTGGATCCGAGCATCAGGGCAGATATGACTATATGGCCAAGGTCCAATGGTGACAATGCGCATGGCAGATTTGGACTGCGGCCACGTCGATAGCCGCTGTGGGAACAAAAGGCTTTACAAAACAGGTCATTCACTCCCTAAGCTGGCTTTGTCCGGCATTGTGGGTAGGTTCTGCGCAAGTGTTGCTGCAGTGCAGGGATATGAGGTGAGTTGTGGCATGACCCAATGTCACGGTCGCGGGTGTTGAGTGATGTATAATCTGTGCTACTGGGTCAATAACAAGTTGCCAAGATCCAACGATTGCGGCCAAGCAAATTGGGGCAGCGCTTTATACAACCTTGACCTCGCAACTAAGCCAGTTCTTTCCAAACCGCAAATTCAGCACATGGATCCTATTACCAAGTCCGAAGCCGAACTAGGGGTCAACAATACAGCCTTAGCAGAGGATGTTCATAAGAACCAACAATCAGAACTGGAGCGAGAAAACGTGGCCGCTGGAAGGGCTAAAGCGGAGGGAGAAGCGTTCTACGGAGAAAAGTAGGAAGTGACGTTGATTTTAGGCACTGGTATCACTTTTGGCACTTTCGTGTGTAAGGCACACGCGATATATGCGGGTTCAGCGGGACCATGGACACGATCGATCGACTTAATACGCTGACGGCTTTCAACGCAGCCATACCAGGTAATCCGGTCATCTTGCTACTGGATACAGCATGCTGGCGCCGTCGGGTTGCCCATTCTTATCGACACCATGTCTGGTTACCAGCTTGTCCATAATAGCTTAGGATCTGTCCACACGAGATCGTCCGGCCAATGGGTTGAGCTACACTCCATGTTGACCTGTATTCACTACTCGGCCTGCGCAGTGGCCCAGGACAATGACCGGCAGATAACTCTATCCCCAGAGTCGGGTTGAATAACACGGGGTCCTCAAGAGTGATCATCACTTAACCAATTACACCAGGTCGAAATTTACGTATAAAATCTATTACACCAGGTCGTTACCTGGTGTAATGCTTTTTATATGTAAAAACATGCCTGGTGTAATGCGTGTTTATAACTATATCAAGTGAACCTTTCCAATCTCGACCTCTCGGGTTGAGTATCTCTCAAGACATCATGACTCTGCGCTTTGAGCCGCAACAATCTTCACCTTGCGAAAACTGTATGACGAGGCCATCAAGATCATTGAGGAGGTCGGTATCTTTACCCCATCCCACGAGCTACAGCACGGCTGACCGTTCGCAGCATACAGCGGCGGATATTCCGCCACGCCTGGATATTCCAGCGGATATTCCACCACGCCTCACGAAATGGTTACGAAAGTGCAGTACCACTTTTCACCAAGGTCTCATTTCATTCAAAGCAGCGCTTCATTATAATTATCAGCCATCATCATCTTAGCGCGAAAAAGAAATCCAGCTGGTTCTTTCGGCTTTCGCTTGATTTCCACTGGCCGCGCGCCATTTTATTGCATTCGTGGTATCCTAACCTAGGACAAACGAACTCGTAATCTGTAATCGAGGGAGAGTTAGGGGTTTCCCGCGTTCATAACATGTGAGGTTTTATGAACTCAAGTGTAAATCAAGCCTGGAATGTGAAAGAGCGCAATGGACGAACGGGAATGCTCAGTACTGTGGGTGAGCGTTGTGAATTCACAGCGCGAGAAAGATGATGTGTTCCTGAGATTTAAGAACCCTTAAGACGGGCGTACCTGGGGATAGAGATGCATGTATTGTTAGTGGCTTAGTGTCGTCGCCATTTCAATGTGTTCTGTAGTCTAGATTCCGGAGACAGCGAGTGATTATCCTTACGTAGGATGCGATTGTTAGATCCTCGAGATACTACAAACATGATGCATAGCACACAAGGTTAGTCGTTTTGCAATATTCATGGTAAGTTGAGCAGCTTGCCAGATGTAGGTAATAATGTTTGGCGACAGTGGCGGACTCCCGTCATGTGGTTATTGACAGCCCCTTTTCGAACACAAATTGGACCGGCCCCAGGTACAGAATAGTTTCCAATCGATGCCGCACCTCACATACTCTATCCTTCCTCGCCCTGAAAACATTTCGGGAGCGAGTGTCGATTATCAAATAGCCCAGGTGGGTTCTGTAATTATTGTTTCACTCGCGCATGATGTTCGTCTAAGTACTGTTAGTAAGTCAAAAGGGTTGCTGTCATTGAGTCTAGAACCGCTCTTTACGAGGCTACCATGTCTGCAGTATTTCGGATCGATTGTAAATTGTAGCTGTCCTGGTCAGCGGTTCAGAAGGGAAGAGAGAGTAAATTTAATGTAAAGCAACGAGCACGATCAAACACATTCACGCTCGAATATCAATTTTTCTAGATGCACAGAGTGGAACCGAATGAGGAGAACAACGTTGAATCGGACTTGCCGTCACTCACCTAACACGTTGATTAATCGAAAAGCAATTCGGCCTGATTACTCCAATAACATGAAGCTAGAACGCGTCATATTCCGCTAGCTCGCGGGCTCCATTCAAGAGTCGCGTACTATCCCCTGCCGGGCGACGCTATATGTCTAGATTCTCGTGGTACAACTCGGCCAAGTACTCGGAGCAGTTTCCTGAGCGCGGCGCCTTCTTCTCCAATAAGGTAGTTCTGTCCGGGGATCTGATCCGCGAGACAGACATGTTCTGGAGAACACTACAGACCAAGAGTCTGACGAATCTGAACAGAGGATGCAGAAAGATTCACTCCATGGCTCGACAGAGTCTCAGAGGTATGAACCTAACAAGCAATCCCGCGGAAGGTCTTGCATTACATTGCGCAAGTCCCTCCCTACTCTGGGTTTCCAGTTGGATAGATTTGAATGGCAAGACGGGCGGTTCCTTCACACTCGTCGCCCAGCATTCTAAACCCATTAAACAGCAAGACGCCCCTGAAGTACGTACGGGGGCTGTGGAAGTACAAGGCTGTCCGCAGAGAGATAATCCCCCAGGCCGGAGGGCCTGGTAGATGCACAGAAGCACTTCAATCTCTAATCCAAGGTTTCGGTTGTGCCAGAACTAGACGGGCTATCTATGCAGCAAGCCGAAACTTGGTGATCCTTATATTCATTGCTCCTGGGAGTGGCAAATGACTTCCGCGGCTGGTTGGTTGGTGACGTTTTAGAGGAAGATTTTGGCCTGCTCTTCCTTCTGGTTGCGCCCTTCCAACTCTTCTTCAAGGCTGTCAACATCCACTGGATCGTGCCAGCATCGGGAGAGCCAACAAGGTCAACACCACCAGCGGCACTGATGGTAAGCTCGTGATAATTGTCGTGGCGAACAGCTTAGCTGTGTAGTGATGGGAAGCTCGAAGCCGAAAGCTTCCTTTGCGGTGTCATTGCTGTAGTCGATAATAGGATATCTGCCCCAGGCTCCTCGATGCTGGCAAGCGGAAAGCATTCTCTTCGTCTGCAATTGAACCTTGCTGTGCAATTATCTGCCCGTTCTACACCAATTCGCCCCTGTGCTTGTTGGACGCCTATTCAGCACTCAATCCACCCAACGTCCTTGCACGACGTTGACCTGGGCGAAGGGGTTCCTACGCGAAGCTGCCAACCACAGAAGCCGAGAAACCCGAAAGAGGGGCATCGCTGTTAGCAGAAATCAAGAGATGTACTTGCCGTCGAAGTAGATGAATAACGACACGGCCAGGTAATGAGGCGAGCTGCGACTGCGGCCCAAGTGATAAACTCTCTACATTGGTTATCCAACCCACTAATTATGGCATGATCTGGCTCAAAAAGTAGACTCTCGAGGCAGTACAGCACGATTCAAGACTTGCTCTAGTGTTATGGCAATTAGGGTACAGTTAAGGTCAAGTCAGGGATATTAATTGGTTTGTCCTCGGTATGGCCACATACGCCCGAATACTCAGTCGAAATAATGCCGAATAATCGGCAACCAGATCCTCCGAATCAATAAGAGCGCATATTAAATAATAGTCAGAAAACAAATATTACCGGATTGCTGGAAGTAAACTGTAACCAAATCGCCTCAGAAAGATTTTTCTAATTTAGATGCCCACTTTGGTTTGTTTTGTTTAATGAAACAAAATGCACGTCGCCTTTTAAAGACGTCAAGACTATTGACTTATTGTTTTCATAAATTAAAAAAAAACCGCCCTTAACAGCACCATCATAATCATAACCCATCATCACCTGCCAGAGCAAGGAAACATCGTCATTGGTGTATTTTGAGGTGGCACCGGCTTTACCCCAAATTGACGAGTGCAATCTAAGTTTTGGTTCCCAGCCGCCTCCAGATTGTCCCGCAATAAGACAGGAGAAGACCAATGCAGAACGCCGCAAGTGGACGAAATCAACAAGACTTCCCTGGGCAAGCGAGTACGTAAGTCAATCGAGAACGAGGACGTAGAGACCCCGGCAGCCAAGAGAAAGAAGATGGACGAGGCGGTGGTCAGCAAACACCTTGCGTTTTTTAAACACTTCTCAAGAAGCACAAGGTCCCAAGATCATAACACCACGAGGAAGACCAAAGCGTTAAGTTTTAGGTATATTGCAACGCATCAAAGGATCGTGGTCAGGAAGGCGCTGAACTGGGAAAGACCTGGTATTAACGGTTCTGTAGTCCTCTAGACGACGAGTCACGCCTTCTTCGTGGAGTTAGGCCAGGCCTTTTATCCTGCTTTGAAAACCGTTTCCCTGCGGCTATGGAGTCCAGAGCGGTAAGATACGAAATATACCACTCTTTAAATGATTGCCAATCTAGCTCTTCTTTCACCGGGCATAATCGTTTGTTTATTAATGTAATTTTCTCCCTTTCGTCAATTTGGAGATCCCTCCCCTCGGTAATTCATTAACACCTTCCACCGCCTATTCGACGATGTTACGCTTTGATTATCCGGTAGTACCCATTGATGATTATCCGGTAGCCTCCCCTCGAACTGTTCAGCAACCGCCAAGGGGCTGCTCTGCGGACTTTTCCCGCTTTTTGACCGCAGTCGGTTATTTCAGTGGACACTAGGACTCGCCGCTGGTCGATTAACATTATCAGGATGTTCTGGCAATCCACCCGCCATTGAGTAATCTTCATTTGGGCGAATATTGCATAATGGGTTTTCTTCCACGCCAAGTAGTTGGCTCGATCGTGGACTGGGCACAAATCGGGAAGGGGCAACTGAGTCAAGGGTCACGCAGACAGCAAGATGTCATGCATTGACGGGCGTGCAGGTGAAGAAACTGCGCAGGAGGCGGCCCATCGATCATCAACTCAAGCTCAGGATCGCTCTTAGCTCGCGCGCGCTGCCGGGAAACCATTCTGCCCAGCTCAAGCTACTTTGGACGTCGGCCAGAACTGAGACCAGGTCTATGTTGCCATCCTGATCGCGGTGACGGCCGGCATTGATGGATCTAGTCTCCCCGAAGTAGGTAGTACACGTAACGTACCGAAATGCGGAGAAGATCACTGCTCATGGGCGTTTTTCTAGTCGGGAGACATCGCGCTGCCTGCCGTTGACTGGCTCGGTCAGATATTTAAAGCACTCGGCACGTTCGGTCGGCCGCATCTTTTCGGCTTTCAAAGCCTGTTGCAGCCTGTTACCTCTGCGCCAGCTTCCACTTCGCAGGAATTTTGGCGAAGCGAGACTTGATCTTTCGGGTATAGACAAGCAGACAACGCGCGGATCGTTAACTGTGCACATGTTGTGGACGAAGTTGGTAAATCTATGGTCGTCTTCGGTAATAATTTCAAGTGATCCGAGGTATGAGTCGACGCCAATAGTAGAAAGAACAATAGCCCTGATAAGGAGCTAAAGCAGCTTCGACAGAAGCTTGAGAGAGTTGAAGAAGAGTTAGAAAGACACAAACAGGAGATTGAGGAGGCCAACATCATCTTCCAATGGCTTCCAAGCCAGCCCCCTTTATACGATCCAGTAACGGGACGATCCCTATGTTCTTGCACCCTAAGAAGCCGCATGACCAGCTCTTCGCAAGGCCCGAATGTTTATCGTCCATGTATAGCGAATCAGGTTGTAGGCGGCTATTTGGAACGCCGAGATGATGCAGTATCACAAAGTGTAGTGAAGGCGGTCTCCACGACATCAAGTGCACCACCACAGACCAATCAGCGTACACATTTTTCACGAAGGACAGCCCTTTTGCACGTCTGTTCCCGGCCGAGATTTCGAGCGACGGATAGGTATTTAAGTCTATCAGTCACTATATATAGCATCATAAGGCAAGCATGATTAGTGACCTAGCAAAAAGGAACGGTTCTTGTATATAAATCCCGGCGTTTGACCTATGCGCCCTAATTCCCGTCGCCAGACACTAAGCCTAAAGACGGACCGGTGATCGAAAGGGACGTCTTGACGGAATGTGAGCTGATACTAATAACGAACCAATAGGGAATGCGAGCAGGAGTTCGTAATGCGTTGGCAATGGCCAAAAGAAGAGGAGCAGGAAGCAGGTCCGGATGCCCTCATTCCTCAACATAAAAAGAAATCTCCCTGAAACAAAACATTTCCCAGGAGTCTAGCTATTACAGCGGCGTTCTAGCTCGAGGTTCACCCCATCTACGATGGATAGAGTCTGCGAGGTGTGCGAGTAGAAAGGCAAAAAGCGAGCACAACAAGGCGTTTCGGACAGAGAAAACCTCATTTTCAGCATGTGTTCCCGCCACGCATTGGCCGCCAAGAAGGGTCAGCATGCCGTCGGCGGGGTTCCTATGCTTGGTACTAGAGAAGGAATCGTAGCGAGTTTCTTTTTTTTTTTTTTTTGGGTGGTAGAGTTTGAAATTTTTGAAAAAGGAAGCACCGGCACTGATGTAGCTAGATCTCAGACGCCGGTTAGTTGCGTAAGGCCGGCGTAAAGTAAGTCGATGGGAGTTGAGATGCTTATGGTCTTGCCAGACTTTGCGTGTGTGCTTGTATTCGTAGTGGTCCCATTCCCAGTACTTGTGCTCTTTACTTCTGCGACGTCGCTGGCTCTGTCTTCGTGAGGTTCTGTAACTCCTATGTATTGCTCTCTCTTGTTGCGAGCATTGTGGTCTTACTGGGGAAACTATTCTTAGTCATTACCCGGAGGTGATGCTTAGGAGTCCCTTTAGAGACAACTGCCCTGCACGGAACTGTCGGAATATCTGATGAAGGCTCAACAAGGGCTGAGGAAGACTGAACTTCAACGTGGTCCGAAAAGGCTTGATATAAGCGACAGTCGCAGGAACACCAAAAGGCAAAGCAGGTCGCGTTGATGCTGTGTCTGAGGCCTGATTACCATCTGACGAAAGATCCTTGTCAACTGCGCCTCGGCCCTTTATGTTGAGAGGTGTGGCCTCAAGAGCGCGACGAATGGCGCGGTCGCGACTAAAGCTTCAGCAGGGACCGCTTCTTCTTATTTATTGATTTATAGATATATATATTTCTTCGCGCCTATTCCGTGCAGCTGCTGTAACAGCTAGATGTACGGCAACGGGTTGAAGCTTGGAAGATTAGCGCCCGAGAACGGATGGAAGGATGGTCCTTGTAACTACTTGAGGAGAGGCGAGACGGGATTTGATTGGAGATGGTAATAGCGGTTGAAGGGAGGTTATATAACTGGAGAAGTGTCATGGTTAATTGCCTCTGGCGCAGTTTGAGGGTGAAAGGAAGCCGATACTATTACTAGGAGGGGCAATCAAGGATGAGTAACTGTGACTCAGTGATTGATATTGAGTTCAGCCGCCGAATAGCCGTCCGAATAGGCACCTGCCACAACTTCCGAATAGACAATCGCCTGTAATTGCGAATGCACAAGCGGTGGTGAACTTGATTCAATAGTAGATGTTTACCCCGATCTGACTGAGCCTGCTAACGTGAGTTATAAACAGACACATAGATTGATGCTGAGTTCATCTGCAGCACACAAACCCAACGGGTTGTAAGCCTAGAAAACCCCTGGTATTGTGAATTGCCGTTGCCATTGCTGTGGAACTCACACAATAGTTGTGACGGAACAGGCAGCTCAGTTTTATACTACCAGGATCCTCTCTTCTTTTCCGGGCCACTTGTCCCTCGCAATGCTAGAGCCTCATATGAGACGCAGTAGTAACAGGAAACCCTCTCCGGAAGAGACATCTTGAGTTACTGAGCTTACTTGATGTTAGATGCGTTAATGGCGCTGGAGAGATCCTCCTCCCACTTGGTCCTGTCTGTACGCGGCTCGAATCGATCGCCAAGTAGACCTTTGCCTAGTGCCTGTTGCGGTGGATGTCCTCCTAGCGTAGCCGAATCCGCAAAGTTGGTTATGGTGCGTCGAGATAGTGCAAAGCAGCCCCTAAGAGGTCCCATTCGTTCCAGATCAAGGCTGTCGTTTGTCTGACGAATCTGCTTCTCGGAGACCTGCGACTTGCGGACTGAGACGTCATGCTTCATACGCCGCTCCGCTATCTGGTCACCAATAGCCTCTTGCTGGCTTATGAACTCCTTTATCATCTTCGCATTGCCTATGCCGCTTGCCGCCGCTTGGCTAGATGCCTGGTCGTATGCATGATGTATCGGTCTTTTCATGTGCCCCGTCGAGTAGATGTGGTCGATGTCTGGCCCGCGGGTGTATATGTGTGGGGGCTGGTGCCCAGGTTGATGCCGCTGTTCTGAACATGCGGAGACTTCGTAAAGCTAAGAACGGTCTGCTTCTGCATGCTGTTAAAAGTCTCGGTCGTTAATCAATGAGTTCCTAGCAATAAATCTCTTGTTTCGTTTAATTGCGGCGGTTTTCCCGCATTCACATTGACAGAAGGGCCAAATAATGAAGGACATGAAAGACATTCTGGGCAGGATTAATTATAAGAACATTGGCTACCAGTGTCTGAAGGAGGAAACAGAAGGAGAGGTCCGAAGCCCCAGTCGGAGTCAGGGAGATTCGAGAATCCATTTACCAGTGCCAGTGGAAGGAGTCCTCTTGATTTTCGCATTGCGCCTGGGAAATGTGAAGCAAACATCCTGGCGCGAGTTGAGATCTGCCATCACGAGTATTAAGTCCTAGCATTAAGAGACGGAGTTTGTCATCGACTGCTTTCATAGCCGTGTCCATTAATAACCTTACTTGCGTAGAGGAGATGGTGATATCTCTATAAGTTAGCTTTGGAGGGTTGTCCGTCGTCCATGATGTCGTGGGAGGCGCTTTTGTATTTATGCGGATCTCTCTTGTTTTGTTTTGGGCCTAAAAGATCTAAGTCAATGACAGTGTGTCGGTTTCGCTCGAGTTCTTCCAGAACAGTCTAAGGACTCCTAGAGGGGCTTCAAACTGCGGAAACAGTTAACTAACATGTCTCGTTTCGGGAATCTTTATCTTTGTTTTCCATTCTGATCCTTCCAAGTCCATGAAACATAGAATGTCAGTCTATAACGATCGTCCCTGCAGATCTCCGTTTCCCGCCAAAGCCTTAGGGTATCCGATCTTTGGCTTTTGGATCCATGCCTGCATAGACGGATGGCCAGGAGGGGGAGGGGGGGTTCCTTCTACCCGAACAGCCGAGTGAGATCACCCTACTCGGGCCGGATGATGCTAATTAGCATGAAAAACTCCAGACACAAGAAAACCTTTTAAAAAGGCTTGTTGCGTCATTCCTTGAGACTGGCCAGAGAAGCAGAAACTTACAAGCACACTCCCAATCGGAGAGACTTTGGTAGGCTCATAAGGATAAGAACACTGGGGGCGCAAATATCCAGATCTAGCAGTCTGGAAACACTACCTCGACGCTATGACAAAGACTATTGAACCGGCCGACCCTGGCATCAAGTTCGCAGTTTTTCGTGTCTTTTTTGAGGTATGATCAGCTATCATTACTGGGATCAGAAGTTCCCAAGCAAGCGGATTAACTGGCAGTGCAAGCATGTTAGACAATGCTCCATAAATGAGTATTTATTTTTCAAAAGCTTTGGACGAGGAAACTTGTCATCCGGCCGAGATTTGACGATTTGTTCAACGAGTCTCTCGTAAGCACGGGCCTCACGTTACAAACGACGGAGCTGACGCCTTCATGGTCCATCAACACCAGCAGGACCCTCCTCGTTGAATTTCTGCACATGAACCATCAGTTCTTCGGCGGAGGGGGGCTAATTCGAGGCAGCTTCGGCCTGAGTACGCGGCTTAAGCTCCTTGTCATCAGCAGCAGCGGAGCCCTCATTGTTGAGCTCTTTCATCTGCGACATGAGCTCCTCGGCAGAAGTAGTCGAAGTTGGGGCAGCGTCCGTATAACAAGCCTGCTATCCATCAACTAATGAGATAGGCAGTCAAGTCTAGGGGTCTTAATTTGCAAGTAACAATAAGGATGATCACGGGTACTTGTTAGAAAGGTTTAATAGACTCTCTATCTAAGTAAAATGCATAATAGTATAAGATTGATAGCTAAAAAGCAAACACTAAAAAAGTGTTTAAATATATAATAAAAAAAAAGTTATATAGTTTACCACATTCTTTATCTACGATATTAGATCGATAGATTCGATATTAATTCTAATACTCTAAAAATAAAAATTATCAATATTAATAAAAATGATCTTTATAATTAATAAATAAATATTATAGGATAAAAAGATAATAAAAGTAAAATTATAACAAAAAAAAAAGATCGGCGTTTGGTCGAAGTAATAAGTCTTGTCTACGTTAGTTCGTAATATTATTCCCCTTTTTTTTTTATTATTATCCTAACAATAAATAACAAAGTGTCCCTTTTTAATTAATTCGTCTAATTTTTTTTTTACTACTTTTAATATTTTTTAAACTAAAGCTACAATATTAGGTCGAATAAAAAACGTAACGGAAAACCGATTTCCTAACGAAAAACAATAAAGAACGCTCGTTTACTAAATAATATTTTTTTTTATCGCACTATTATAATGCCGTCAAAGTGTACATACTGCAATAAACGCAAAATCGATTGTTAGTTATCGCCTAGCGATTCCGGTCGGTATGCTGCTTGTGTTTAAACAAAACAGTTAAATTGCGACGTTTAAGGGCTTTTCTCGGACTAATTACAAGAAATTGCTACTTGTTATCGTTTTTTGGAAAAAGAATTTAAACAAGCAATATAAAAAAAAAAAAAAGCTAAAGCAAAAACGCGTTATTTTTAAAAATAAAAAAAACTTTAGCACGATAAAATAATGCAGGCTTTAGCTTATAGTATTAATAATTTAAAAAAGTTAGATTGTTTTAAAAAGGCGGAACAAAAAAAAAAGCTTAACAATTTAAAAAAGATCGCTTTCGAAAAAAATAAAAAGCGCTAGCGGCTATAGCTTTTAACTTCTTATAAAATGCTTTTAAATCTTTTTTTTTTAGCTAGTCAACCCTGTTTTCGTAGCTTCAGGCAATTAAGATGTTGTCGGTAAAATTAGGCGACAATCTTTAAAACGTTTTTTAAATATTTCTTAAGTTCTTAAATATTATCAGCTAATAAATAGTTAACCCATTTAATTAAATATTTAAAAGTGTTTTCGTTTTAATAAAAGTTTAAGATTTTTTTAGCAAAATATTCGTTTGAATCGGGTTTGGTTTTAAACGTTATTTTTAATTTAGCGTTTTTAAATGCTAGTTTTAAAAACAAAATATAAAAAACAAAATATATTTTTATAGTTAATAGTAAAAATAGTTTATAGTTAGTATTTAAAAGTTTTTTTATAATTTTAAACAGATTGATTTTTTTAAAGTTAAGTTTGTTGCTCGGTCGTTTTATTTTAATATTTTTTTATAAAAAATAGACTTTATTTCCCTTTTTTAAAAAAAGCTTTAACGACTTTTTCTTATTTACGTAGTTTTTTATTTATGCTTAAAAAAATATTATTTTTTGCTACAGTTTTTATTAAAGACTAATTAAGTTTTTTGCTTATATTTCCGCAGTTAATGCTATAATGTTTTTAAAAAATATGCAATAAGCTTCCGGATTAAATCCGTAATTAGCTTTAAATAATAATATGTTTATATTTTCGTTATTAGAACTATTATAAGCAAATTAAGCTATAAATAACTTAAAAACTTAATTATTTTATTGTTTATTAATATAATAACAGAAGTAAAATTTAATAACTTAGTTAATTTATTTTATTTATTTATTGTTTTAAAAATAATAAACGGTTGTTATTCTATGTTTAATGCCGATAGCTTTAATAAAAGATTGCTAATATTTTAATACTATAGTTCTTTCTCTATTTATAAGCCATTTTTTTAGCTATCTATAATTAAATACTATATATCGCATAATTATATAGGCTATATTTTTAATTAAAATAACTTTTATATATAGAATAAATAATATATATTTCATAAGTTTATCGATAATAACCAAAATATTGTCGTAGCTAATTTTTATTATAAATTCTTTTAACTTCGGTAGTTTAACAATAAAATTAAATGTAATTAGTTTTTATACGCAATTTAAAAAAGGTATTAATTTTAATAACTTATAAAGCTTATAACGGAATGTTTTAAACTTGTTATATAGATCGCAATTAGTAATAACTTTTTGGATTATAGTCGTAATTCCAAAGAAATCAAAATTTTTTCTAAGCTTAAAAAATGTTTTAGCTTTTTTTTAATATCTATATAAAAAATGTTCGTAAAATTTCGTAACGAAAGATTTTTATAAAGTTTTTAGAACATATATTTTACTTTAGTATACTAGTTAGTTTTGTTCTGTTTTTAATAAATATTGTAGTTTTTGTTTTTTTTGTTCGTTATATACTGTAGGGAATTTTGCTATACTTTGTAAAAAGTCTTTAAATGTTGCCCGGATTCTAAAGTTTTTGTTTATTTGTAAGTATAGTAATTATATGTTTTATTTAGGTTTTTTTACTTTTTGTAAACTTTTTCGGCTTAGAATATTAACTTAGATGTTTTTTTTTTTTTTAATATAATAAATTATAAAATTAAATTTTTAAAAAAAAACCATCTAATTTTTGTGTCGGTTATTAATAAATCTTATTTTTATAAATTTAGTTAAATTTATATAATCGGAAAATATTTTAAAAAGTTTTTTTACTCCGATAAAAAAAGTTTTTATTTTTTAAATGCTATAACTATTACTAATAATTTTTTATCGTAAATAAAATATTAGGAGGCGGCATCTTATAATGTTTTTAAATAATAAGCTATTAAGTATTATTTTTTATTGTTTTTTAGTTGTTTTATAACTTCGGCGATCGCTCTATTTAACGCGTCGGTTTTTAGTCGCTTTTTCTTTTTATAGTTAGGTAGTTTTACTATAAAATTATTTATAACTTTGTATCGTAGCTTTTTAAAAGCTTTTTAGGCGTTAGGGGGCATTTTGAAAGTTTTTTTTTTATATTTTTTAGTTGTAAGCTTGGTTAAGGGTCAGGCGATTTCGCCGTAATTTTCGATCAAATTTCGAACATAATTAAAAGAACCGAATATTTGTTTAATATCCGTAATAGTTGCTTTTTTTGGTAATTTCTAATTTTAAACAGTATTAATTTTGGATACTTAAATTTAAATGTTTTTAAAAATAATAATAAATCTTAAAAAGTCGATTTTTTAAAAATGCTATATGCTTTTTTCTCCGTTAACCAAAAGTCTAGCTTTTTATAATACAGTTAATACTTATTTAACGTAGTTTTTATAAGTTTTTAAATCGAGGGAGTATATTAAAATATCGTTTAAATATATAAATACAAATTTATTAAAAAACTTTTGCAAAAATGTTATAATTATATATTAAAAAGTAGCAAAAGCGTTAATAAGTTCTATTAACATAATTTTATATTCGTAATATCTGTAAATAGTTTTAAAAGCGGTTTTCTATTTTTTTTTTAGCTATTTAAATAAAATAGTATCTTTTTTAAAAATCTAAAACGGTAAACCATTTAATATTGCTAATATTTTTTTATAGTAGTATATAGCGTAAAAAGATGCCTGTTTTTAATAATAATATCGTTTAATTGTCGGTAGTCAATATATAGTCGGTATATCGGATTTCTATTAGCGTTTATTCGCTGTTTTTTGTCTTTTTTTTTAAGTATTATAATAATAGGGTATCCGGCTAAAAATTAAGATTTTTATATATAACTTCGTGCTAAGTCCTTTTAAATACTCTTTTAAAATGTTTTAAACTTTTTTAGGCTTATATAATAAATTTAATACAATTTAAAATAGTATTTTTTTTAATTAGTATTTAATAATCTTATTAGTTATATTTTAATAACTCGTATTTTTGTCGTTTTTAAAATATAGTTTAAAAGTTAAAGTATTCGGGGAATACGTTTTAAACAAATTGTTTCCGTAATTTTTTCTATATTAAAAGCTATTTAAGCGTGCTTTTTTACTAATCGATAATAAAGTTATTAAACTATAATTAAAATAAACCTAAAACAATATTATATCGATTAATATTAATAATATTAAAAAATAAGCTTTTTTTCTGTTTTTAAATAATAAAGTTAAAAACTTAAGTTTTTTTTAAAACTCGTTCTCTATTATATTTGGCTCGGCTGCTATCGATGGTTTTGACGTAATAAGACTTTTTTTTATATTTTTAAAAAATAAAGAGTTTTTCGGTTATTATAAAGGATATAACGTTAATTTAAAATTTTAAATTAATTAAAGCTCGTAAAGTCTTTTTACTATATTAAATTTATATTTTAATATCGTTGTTTAATTTGCGATAAAGTTTTTATAAAGCTTTTTTAATGTTGGTTTTTTGTTGTTTTACTATCGAAGACCTCGGTTTTTTCCTTTTTTTTTAAAGGTTTGATTTTGTTCGTTTTTTCGCCAAACTTTAGTTTTTTAGACGGCATGTTTAATATAGTAATCGTTCAAACAAATATAGTATTTCTTTTTGTTTATTTAGCAAGTGCTAGTTTTTAATGGTTTAAGCGTCGGTATTTAATTGTTTTTATTTTTTAGGTCGTTTTAAAAATATAGTTCGTAGAAGACGGCTATATAGTATATATATCTTTAAAAGATTGCTTTTATACTAATAGTTGTTTTTAGATATATTAGATATGCTATAAGTAAAAATTTAGGTTTAAAGCGTTAATAGTAGTTATATAAATTATTTTTTTAGGATTAATCCTTTAAGTGTTTTTTAAACTAATAACTATTATTGTTTTTAAACTGTTTGTACGCCAGGTAATAATCTATAATACAGAATTTTTAATATAAATATTTATAAAAAATAATTATTTAAATAAAATGCTTTTTATAATTATTGTCGTTTTAACAATATATATATTCTAGTTTAATAGTTATTAATAATTTAAGTTTTTTAAAATGTTTTATATATGCTTGTAAAATGCTTTCTTAGCATTTTTTACAGTTTTCGACCGTTTTTCGGTCGGGTAGCTCTTTTTTAAGCGTTATAATTGTTAATTTTTAGATAGAATCGTCATTTTAATCGTTTTAGTAGTCTTTCGATTTTAATTCGTTATAAACGTTAATAGCTCTAGTTTTTTTTTAAAGCTAAAAAATCTTTTTTTTTTAGAATGTTTTTTTTAAAAAACGACATTTATTTTTATAATGTTTTTTTTTTTACAATTAAAACATTTAATTTTAGATTTATTTTTTAAAAAGTTTCGAGTAATAGAATTAACTTTTTTTTTAGTTAGTTTTTTTTTTACTTTAAAGTTTTAAAATCGTTTGTTTTTAAAGTAAATGTTATAAGTTTTTTTATTAGCTATAACTACTATATTTATATATTTATTAAAAAACTTAAGTTTGTCCCGTTTATAAAGTTTATTTTTAATTTAGGTTTTTAATCTATTATAAAAAAAATAAAATAAAGCGGCTTAAAGTAATTAAGCAATAACAGCTAGTTATTTAAATTTAATAATATAGTCCGAAGTTTATTTAGTTTATCGTAATTAATATAATTGTATTTTTACGTATACTTATTTTTTTAAATCTTTATATAATATTTTTAGTTTGTTTTTAAAAACTTTATAATCTTTAAACAAAGCAGTAGTTTTGGGTTACAGGAAGTTATTTATTAAATAATTTCGTAAAATTGGTTTAAACTAGGCAAAAACTCGTTTAATTAGCAATTAAAAAATAGCGAAGATTTTTTAATATTTTAGCTTTAAAAAATTTTAATAAAATTTAAAATAAATACGAACTTAAATAAAGAATCTTTCTATATCGGTAAATCTATTATAAAATCTAGGGGCAATTAGCTTGTAGCTTTTAATTTTAGGCATTCGTAAATAAACATCGTTAATAGTTCTAAAAAAAGTAGTAATAGAGGTACAGGAGATTATATAGTTCTTAGAACGACTAGTTTTAAAATAATTAATTGTTTTAAAAATAACTTAATTAGTATTAGCGCTAAAAAAATAGCTAAAGCTTTAGAGCTAATTATTATAAAAAAAGTTGTTTACGTAAAGGCTGCTAACTTTTATTAAGCTAAAATCTAAGATATTTTAAATATTTTAATAATTAGTAATAGTACTAAAGTTTTTTTTTTAGTAGTAAAAG
Source organism: Xylariaceae sp. FL1272 (assembly GCA_022432385.1). Classification (NCBI taxonomy): domain Eukaryota; kingdom Fungi; phylum Ascomycota; class Sordariomycetes; order Xylariales; family Xylariaceae; species Xylariaceae sp. FL1272. The sequence goes on from JAJJXC010000062.1 coordinate 52,904, forward strand.
CTACAGTTATTGTTTTAAAAAAAGCTTTAATAAATATTATTAATAAAATAAATAAAGTAAGTGAAATAGTTATTCGACTTAATAAAAATAAACTAGTTAGTCGTAATTAAAAAGTTTTTTTTTCGTTATTAGAAAATTCTTTTTTTTGGCTAAAATTTAATAGTTAGTTTGTTTTAATTTTAATAGAACTTTCGGCTAAGGTTTTTTTAGTAATCGTATTTTTTTATAACTATGTCGTAGGTTTTATAATCTAATCGATTAATTGTAATATTTCCTTAATTAAAAGTAACGATTTTATTTTTATAATTTCTTCGTTTTTATTAACTTGTAATAAAAAAATCGAATATTATTTTCGTATTAAACCTTATTCTATAATATCGTCGTTATTAGGTTCGAAAATATTTATGCCTTAATTAGACGTCGTACTGGTTATAAGTCTTTATTAATTAAAAAGCTATTAAAATATAATAAGCCTGCTATTTATTAATTAATAAAATAAACAATTAAGTCTAGAGGTTTTAATTTGTAAATAATAATAAAAATAATTATAAATGTTTATTAAAAAGGTTTAATAAACTTTTTATCTAAGTAAAATATATAATAGTATAAAATTAATAGCTAAAAAGCAAAAACTAAAAAAGTGTTTAAATATATAATAAAAAAAGAGTTATATAGTTTACTACATTTTTTGTTTACGATATTAAATCGATAGACTCGATATTAATCCTAATAATCCAAAAATAAAAGTTGTCGATATTAACAAAAATAATCTTTATGATTGATAAATAAATGTTGTAGGATAGAAAGATAACAGGGGTAAGATTACAACAAAGGAAAGAGATCGGCGCTTGGTCGAGGCAATAGGTCTCGTCCACGTTGGCTCGTAACAGTCCGCCTGGATGCGCTCCGAACGCGGAGTGATATTGGACAGGCGGGGATCGAGAGAAGCCAGACCGGTAGGCGTTATTTGAGGAACAAATCTCCTACGAAGAGGCAATCAAAATTGTGAAAGAACGAAAGGTATATCGTGAGCATTTCAATCGCCTGGCACCGACTGCCTCAACCCTACCTAGGTCTTCACAGGTGGCAGCGATGGTGAGCACGAAGCGAAGAGGACTGTTCGATTCTGCGCAGTTCTTTCCTACTGCTTGGCATGTAGATTCATCTTATAGCCCATTCTAACAGCGAGAACCCCCTAGCCATATTCTGTTTAGCACGCAGTGTACAAGGCCAAGAGTTATATCTGCGCATACTTATTATCCTACATGTCCGAATAGACGGTCGACTTCTTTGCGGATAGACAAGCCTGTAGATGTTTCCATGACCGGCCGGGACTTTCAATAGATTGCCATTCGTTGGTCCCTGGTCATAAATTATAGCCATACTTAAGTCACCAAGAGCCCTGAGTTGACAAAAGACTTAATCTTGAGGAGACTACGACTTACCAGCGCACCAGAAACACGGTAGCGTCGGAGGGATCTAAGGTTCAAGTCAATATGCCTTAGATATGAGAAAAGGGACAGAGCGGTCTCTGTGTATATGACAGCTTCTCAACACGAGAGTAATAGACAGGAAAGACACACTTTAACATTCCATCGGTAACAAAGAGCCAGTAGGTAAGATTGAAGTATTGGTTGCACATAAGGACTATGAGAATTAATCCCGCGTAAATATCCCCAAGACCTCGATCGTCCCGCCTAGCTTTTGTTCTCAGTGATGTTATATAGGATATCAGAAATGGCGAACGGGCAATAATTAGAGGTTCAGCAGTCAAAAAGACACGGGCAATCTTGCCTACCTTTACACAACGCCTGCAGTGTAATCAGACACAACTTTAATAGCATCGTGACGTCTTCGTGGAAGTGTTTCTAATATGATTGCCGGAGGGTTGAGAATAGAGAGGAAGCATGCACTTATGCTAGTTGCTTGAAATCCACCGAGATAAATATGCAATTGGGTGTAACAACCACAAGCCCCTTAGATATCTCATATATCCCTACGACACAGAGTAATCGAATCCACCCCGCATCGCGCACCAGACCATCACCTCATCGTAAATGGTCCTACCCATATCGCCACATCCGCCGCCAACAACTAACACTCGACAAGCCGACAGCCGAAAGAGGTGACATTCTCTGGACAGCGGCTGATGTGGAAAGCGCCCAGAGTCCTCATATGTCATGGACCCAACAACAAATATTCAAGAGTCTATATGCTCAAAGCAGAGTATGCAGCATATAAGTTTAAGCAACCCGATAAACACGAAAGCATTTCCTAGTGCAGGTGGGTATCTATGACGATGTACGAGACTCGACGGCAGATTTGATAGCTGCGACGGTGTTAATCATTGACCCTATGGGATTGGATGGGATCTCTGAGGGGAGAGAGAGAGAGCAACGTACCATCACAAGTAACCTTCGCGTCGCCAAACAACATCTTTGTCCCCGGCATATAGAACATTGGGTTGGGAACGTCAGCTAGATCACAGTTAGCTCACTTACTAATCATGCGCAATGACGGCGTGAACTCACCATAACCAGAAGCCATTCCTCTCTTCATGACGATGACCTGCTTACTCTTCCAGGCGTGAAGAACTGGCATTCCTGCGATGGGGCTTCCGGGTTCCAGCGCGATCGGATTAACAGTGTCGTTCGCCCCTATCACGAGTGTGACGTCCGTGTCTCCGAAGTCGTCATTAATCTCATCCATCTCCAACACGATATCGTACGGCACGCTCGCCTCTGCTAAGAGCACGTTACACTGTCCAGGCATGCGACCGGCAACGGGATGAATGGCGAAGCGCACGTTGATGTTCTTCGACCGCAGGTTCTTCGTGATCTCACTAATGGCGTACTGCGCCTTGGCAACCGCCATACCGTATCCTACGACGATGATCACGTTCTCCGCGTTGACGAGGGCTTCTGCTGTATCTTCCACGTTGGTCTGTACGATAGACCCTTCGACTTTGTACTCGGTCGTCGCAGCAGGCGCAGCTATACCGCCAAACAGGACGTTTGTCAAGGACCGATTCATCGCAACACACATGATGTATGACAGGATGGAACCGGACACGCCTATCAAGGCGCCGACAGTTGTCAGTAACGGGTTCTCCAGCATGAAGCCCTCCGCTACGAGAGCGAATCCACTATAGGCGTTAAGAACGGTGATGACCACTGGCATATCGGCTCCACCGATAGCAGAAGTTGTCGTGAAGCCTTTGGCAAATGACAGGATTGTGTTGGCGCCCAAGGCGCATGCAGCAATCATCGGAGATCCAGGGGCCATCGTGACAAATGCGCCCATCGTGGCGATATTCGTAGCGAGCATGCCACCATTTACGGCATGTCGCCCACGGAAGATGAGAGGCTTCGAAGACATTTTGCCTGCAAGTTTCATGAATGCGACAAGAGATCCTGTAAACGTTATACCACCGATGAGCACGCCCATGTAAGCCGTCACAAGGTGTAGCGTAGTGATGTGATCAAGGCCACCCATGACACTCCCGATACTTGTCAGTACAGCCGCGAGACCGACGACCGAATGAAGTGCAGCGACTGTTTGGGGGAGGTCGGTGGGCGTAATCCGTTTGCCAATAACAAACCCGAGAATGCTTCCAATTGTAGCGAGTGTACCAAACTGGGTGAGAACCTCGGGACTAAAGCCAACTGCCAATAGCGAAGCCAGGACGCCAGAACCCACACCGAGGATACCAAGTAGATTACCCATTCGCGCGGTGGCCTGAGACGCAAGACCGGAGAGGGAGCTGATGCAAAGGATCGAGCTGACTAGGTACCCAGCCTGTACAAGACCAGTAGCACCAGTGGTAGCAGCGGCCAAGAAACCACCTCCAAACAGAACACCTGGGACAGCCCATAGCCACGGATACTCAGGCGGGTCGGTAGGCCCTGGACGAAGTCAGCCATATTTCACCAAGTTCGGTATAAAGCACTCACTCTTGAACATGTCGAGCATTCTCTTTGTGATGACGAACCCGCCCGACACATTTACAAATGCCAGTAACACAGATGCAGCTCCTAGGGCTTGAGGAATTGATCCTGGTAGGTAGCCGCCTCCCATCACGAAGAATCCACCAATGCCAACCATTCCTAGAGAGCATCAGCTTTGAGGGCCAGAATCGAGCTATTCGATCATGCACTCTTACCTGAAATAGCATTGGTCACACTCATCAGTGGAGAGTGAAGAGCTGGGGTCACACCCCACACAACACGATACCCGATGAGCGAAGCTAAAGCAAAGGTGAAAGCATTTCCCATGAAAACAGGCCCTGTCACGGCACCAAGCGCAAGAGCTGTGCCCATACCTGCGCTGACACCTGCCACCTCACGGGAGGTTTTCTGGAAGGGAGTCAGTGCCACTACAGCTTCTTCAGCTTTGGGGGCAGCTTTAGGCGCTGGAGCTGGTGGCGGGGCTGGCCGGGGCGCAGGAGGCAGAACTTCGCCGTTGAGAGTAACAATAGATCCGCGAACGACTTCATCGCTCAAATCAATCCCGAATGACTTGTCTTGTGGTGCCATTGACAGCAATAACTTGACGATATTGTTCGAGTACAAAGTAGATGACTGTGTCGGCAATCTCGACGGTAAATCAGTATATCCTTGACGGTGTTAGTGATCCGGCCATCGCACTGCATCTCATCTTCCATTTCTTACCAATGATCTTGACATCGTTGTAAGTGACCATTTTCCCAGCCTCAGTCTTCTCGCAGTTGCCACCAGCCTCTGCGGCCAAATCGACAACGACGGATCCGGGCTTCATGACATCAAGCATATCCTTGGTGATGAGTTTAGGAGCCGGACGGCCTGGGATCAAAGCGGTCGTAATGATTATGTCGACTTCTTGAGCCTGTTCTTTGAACAGCTTCATTTCGGCGGCGATAAACTCCGGGGACATTTCCTTGGCGTAGCCACCCGCCCCAGATCCATCTTCTTCAATTTCGACCTCGACAAACTCGGCGCCCAGGGATTGTACTTGTTCTCGAGCAGCAGATCGCGTGTCGAAGCCCCTCACAATAGCACCCATTCTACGTGCAGTAGCAATCGCGCTTAGTCCGGCGACACCAGCCCCGATGACCAAAACTTTACATGGCGGAATCTTACCAGCTGCAGTAACTTGGCCGGTCAAGAAACGGCCAAAATTGTTGGACGCTTCGAGGACAGCCTTGTAGCCGGCGATGTTGGCCATTGAGCTTAGAGCATCGAAGACCTGGGCTCGCGAGATCCGCGGGACCATGTCCATAGCGAATGAAGTCACTTTACGCGCTGCAAGGCGCTCGACGAGGTCCTTGTTCTGGGCGGGTTGCAGCATCGAGATGATCGTAGCGCCCTCTTTCAGGCGGTCAATCTCAGTCAAGTTGGGCCCGCGCACCTTCAGCACGATGTCGGCGGCACCCCAGACACCGCCGGCATCAACTAGTGTAGCACCAGCCTTTTCGTATACCTCGTCGTGGAATTCGGCTCCGAGGCCAGCACCGCGCTCAATTATGACCTTACCAAAGCCCTTCTTTTTTAGAAGGGCTACATTTTGGGGTGAGATGGCAACGCGGCGCTCATTAGCGAAGGTCTCGCGAGGCACACCAATAGTCAAGTTCGCGTAAGGAATCGATGGCAGCGATTCAACAACTGTCGAATACGAAGTTGTAGGAATGACCCTGCTTCCAGCGTTTCGATTCCCAGCAAATTGGTGTTTTGGCAGAGCTGGCAGCACAGTGGCCTGCTTATTAGCCTGGGTACTGCTCCACTGTCGTCGAATACAGCTCGGAGCAGCAGCAGCAGCATGCGGCGTCAGATCTATGCATGGCGTTCTCTTAGCAAGGGTGGCCAATTGCAGGGCAGGAACGCAGAAGGGACGCGGTCAGACAAGTAAATGCACAGGCAGATGCAAGTCTTATGTGCAGCAACGAACCTAGAAGACGAGAGACAGCCCTCTGTGTCAGACGCTGTGTCGCGCGAGACGAGGCATGGTTGGCGGCCAGCGCCGGGCGGGTAAAAGCCACGGGCATCATGGCGTCGGAGACAACAGCAGGAGGCGTAGTGCCAGCAATTTATTTAGAATAGCAGGCGGCCATGCAGTCCGAGATCACCTGTATGACCTCTTCACCTTCGCAGGGCCACCAGTCGCAATCGGAACGTAGCAAGCATGAGGTGAGCAGATGGGTGCTGATGGCGGTGAATCAGCCAACTCGTCGCAATGTCGGAAACAGCCTCGAATGGCAATTGTTGAAACTGATGAAAGAGAGAGACGAGCTGTGCATCCCTCCAGGTCTCGAGGAATTGGAGAGGGGAAGACCACGTAACTTAAGGCGACGACAGCCGAACGAAGTATGGCGAGTTTTGGTTCGACGGCGGTAAAATGTGGAAAAGAGCCAGCCATGCGACCGGCCATGCAAAGACGGCTCCATCAACCCCAGCCGATCATCCTGCCTCCCTGCTTCTTCCCCCGCCTTCACCCCACACTCTCTGCCTCGTTATGGCTCGACACGACTGTTGGCATTCGAATCTCTGTCGAATCTACTCGTAGCAGAAGCGTAGATCTCCATACAGAGCGGTCCTCGTTCCCAGTTTCGCTCGTTATTCATTCCTAGTCCATAGAGACGCCAAAGGGATGACTCCTTCAGATCAGCCGGTCTTTGGGTCTGGGCATGGTCGAGCGTGGTGTAATGGTAATGCTGTGGTCAATCAATTGGGCAGGTCCCAACCGCATCCCGGGCGCTCGCTTGTTTACTGAATTGCTCAAACGGATGATGGAACCGCCAATGGCACCACGGAGTGGTTTCATCCCGTAGGCAGGCGAAGTATGCATGGAGATCTTCGGTTCTTCTACTATGCCCGCTCTAGTCGCTTGTTGGTGGACTGATGGTTCCCGACCTTGGCTCTGTGAAACATCAGCAATGGCGCGTCTACAGGCGGGAATAGGCATACTCACTATTGAACAAAGCGGTGGCAGATAGGTAATCCGTACGAGTGATGACGGTTCAACTCTTACTTGCCTTACCTCTCTAACCAGATCTGACATCGCCTCGTCGCCTCATCTTCCCAGATAAGACCCGGACGGTACCACGGCCACTGCAGCGCTTCCAGCTCTCCCAGCCCAACCCTGTCTCGACCGATTCCAGGACGCGGGGAAAGTGGGCGGCAGCTGCACAGGCGAGAGCTACCCCAGGTTTACCGCCGGTCCCGTCTCGCCTGTTGCTGTCCTGTCTTCGGTGGAACGGCCAAACACACGGCAGTGTACAGTACTTTCCCTGGAGTAAGCTGGGAAATGGTGATAATACTTCATACATCGGCCCTTATATATGATATATACCCACGAAGACACCCGCGCCCACGTTTGAATGGCTCCGCGAATACCGCATAGAATTCTACACGTTCGTCTTGGGCGCAGGTTCCGCATGAACAATTCCTTATTCAATAGACTCATCATCTCCAAGGTCAGCACCCAAACGACCGAGCATCAACCTTATTACTCACTATCCGAGTCGAAGTGACTGTGCTCATCATACGACTTCTTCTCATCGTCACTCGTACTTCCACCATGCTCCCAAAGACCCGCGGAATGAACAAGTATCTTTTCACTGGCCGTGAGCTGACAGAACTGAGACTGCAAGACATGAAGTGAGCCTGGTTGTATAAAGCCATGGTAAGATACAAACTGTTCAATTTCTTCTCTTGGGCACGCGTTGGCGGTCAACCAACATACCATAAATTGCGACTGCGGTCCCTTACACCTATTCAATTCCGCAATGCGCGCGTGCATCGGCCGCTTTTCGCCTTGTAACCTCTCGCGGGCTTTCAAGCGGACCGTCTTTTTGCTTCGACGTCATGATATCGATCCCAGTGTTGGGCGCCCGCTGCACTTCATTGCAAACATGCACTAATTGATCTCATCAGTACTTGTCATGCAGAGGAAGACGGCAATTGCGAGGTACGTCCGTTGAACAATCTTTCCTCTACTAACTTCGATTTATCCAAGGCGACCCTGGCACCAGTAGATGGCTAACTTACAATTCACAGTATCGGACCACCGAGCACAGAGTGTTGACTTCCAACCGACTCTTCCTGATGACTGTACGGCCTCCCACGGCATCTCGGAAAGCAGTTCCTTCCTAGGAAACTGCAAGGGATAAGTTAGAAATACACTTTCCTACCAGTGATGGTTCCTGGAGTGATTCGAAGCATTCTTGGGAATGGCCTGGAGGTAAACAATGGAGTGGGCAGGTCATCCTGCGTCATTGCGATCGATACCCTTGTCACCCGCCAAACAGAGTTTCGTTACGCAATGAGGACATAATGACGATCTGTCACCGAGGGCCTTTCCGGCTTAGAATGAGGAGCCGCAAGTTCTTCCACAAGCGGCATTCGTAACAGGTAGGTAAGGTAATCATCAGCTTCTCCATGTCTGCTTCGTAGAACGGAAAGTCATCTACCTCCTACCTGCCTACCCGCGAAGCTTCTTGCATGTGCTTCGAGGCCAGCATCTCTCCATTCGACCACATCTTCACCCATCATTCTTGCTACCTACTATTAATACAGGGTATGCATAAGAATCTATAACCTACCTGCGTACCGACCTACCCGCTCAACAATCTTGTCGACTTGCCGCAGTTGTTCAGCCGCAAGAGATCAAGGTGCCCTCTTAGTATCGCCTACTACCTACATAAACCCCCCTACTATCATATCATGTCTCATCCCGAGAAGACACCTGCGGCGCCGCCGAGCTACAGCCAGGCCACCGGGACGAGCAGCGGTTCTCCGCCGTCCCTCTCACGCCGTGAGCGCAACGGCATCTCGCCCGAGACACGCCGCAGCAGTACGTAGCCTTTGTAGATAGATGAGAGCAATACCCAGGACCTCTTCTCCCCCTCCGTCCCTTCATCCTGCCCCTTTTTGTCCACTTTTGTTCAAGAAAGATAAGGCACTACAGCACGCCGCTGACGCTCGAGAATAGTGGAAGACGAGCGGCGCCCACTGCCCGAAGGCTGGGTCCGCTCCTTCGACCCGCAGACAAGCCACCAGTTCTTCGTGGACACGCGGCAGGACCCGCCGCGCGCGATTTGGCACCACCCGCTCGACGACGAGACATACCTATCAACCCTGGACCCAACCGAGCGAGACCGCGTCGGAACCCAACAAAGGCGGTGGAGCCAAGCGGACATCGAGGACGAGAGCACGGACGAAGACACCGACGACGAGGGGAAGCATCACCATTTCTGGCAGAAACAGAAACAAGAGCAAGGCACCGCGAGCGCAGGCGGAGAGGAACAACTGTCCGCTCCCCACCGCTTGGGACGCCGCGTGAAGGACGCCGTGACGGGGACGACGCACGAGCAGCGCGAACAGCAGCGAAGGCGCCGCGCGGAGCGCGAGACCGACTTGTACCGACAGCACCAGATCTTCCGGCGGGGCCTCGAGGCCGCTATGCGCACGGGGCAGCCACAGCGGTTGGGAGACGACGATGATGGGCGCAGTGTCTATCTCGAGCCGCCTGGGACTCGGTACCGCGGCGTGACTAAAGTGCGGCGGCTGTCGGATAGTGTCGTGGAGGTGTTTTACGAGCGCGGTGCTGGGCCGCGGGTTGAGGGGGGTGAGGAGGGAGCACGGTTTGTCCGCGCTGATGACGATGATTTGGATCGTGGTGGTTATGGCTACCAGACTGGGGGGTACGCGCCGGGTTACATGCGGCCGTATGCGCCGTACGGAAGACCTTATGGCTACGGTTATGGTGGGGGCATGGGTTTGCCTATGATGGCACCGCTCTTTGGGGGTATGATGCTTGGTGGACTCCTTTTCTAGCTAAGATTCTTCTTCGTGCTCGATCGAGATTGCGAGGTGTTAAACTGCTACGGAACCTCAGAAGAAGACAGCTAGCTAGCTACGCATGAGACGATGAGTTCTCTATTGCTTTGACTTGAAGTCCTAGTTTGTCGTATATTTCGCCTAGTCGTAGCAAAACTACCTAGAGTCAATCACACCCCCGGTTCAGAGTGAACTTACCTCCGCCTCAATCTAGTAACGTTGTAGTCACTGCAATCAGCCAGCATATAAATCGTCAATTTGTTCATATTCGATATCTAAGAACAGGACCGACCGTTGTTAGATCCTAGTACCTCATCCTTAAAACCCTGACCTATAACTTCAACGCCAATTAATAACTATTTCCCAATACGCCAGCCCACCGACCGCCCGGGCTTATACCGATAATATAGTGCATAGAAACAACATCCCGACCGTATGTGCGTCTGAAGGAACACTGGCGTAGATCCTTGTCGTACATAGTCATATCCATATCTCGTCGATCGTAGAGTGCGACGACCTCATTTGCCGCCAAGGCCAGGGAGGCTAGAAACGACAGGAATATTGGAGGGCACGTAACCACCCTGGTCGTCTTTGCCCTGCCGCTCGGTGCGGTTGATGCCCTCCTTCGACACCATGTCGCCGACGGGCTGGAGTATGCCGCCTTGGCCGACCTGGCCGGTCACTAGATTGTTGACTCCGTCCTGCAGGTTGTCGACTTGCTTGACGCCTGTGACTTTGGTCTTGTTGAGTTGTTCTGTTCGGCGTTGTTAGCCCTGATTTGCTGCATTGTTTGTCGAAGGTTGAGGTGGTGGGTGGGTACCTTTAGCTGCGTAGCTTGCTTTGTTGTCTTTGGTGAACCACTTCAGGAATGTGTCTTCGATCCATGGCATCCATGCTTCGTACTGCTCGCCGTATTTCTGTTTTGCCCACTCGATGTATCCTTGCTTCTCGGACTCGGTTTGGGGCTGAGGAGGTTGAGTGTTTGCTTGTGTGTCGGCCATTGCTGGGAAGGGCTGCATGTTAGCCACTATGGCGGGGCATATCAGTTCGGAGGGGTTGCTGACGAACTTACTGGTAATGGTTAATAGGTATACGATAAGCGGAGTAAGTGTGTTCTAGGTAATGTGACTGAGTTGCAGATGTTGGAGACGGGATGATTAAAGATGAATAAACGACATCTCAGAAGCAAGGGGAAATGTCGTCTCATATCTACTTTCTCCGACCAGGGTATGATCTCACATTTCCATCAATCGCAGCAGGTTTTGCTAGCCCTATCGACCATGATACAAGCCCGCTCTGGAATGCGTACAATATCCATAAAAGCAGGCTCCGGCCGTGAGGTCGATCGGGTTGTTGGAGGGTGTGGCGCACTTAAGCTACGTCACTAGGCCCGGACAGGGTGGCTCGGCGGCACTCGCTGATTGGCGGAGACACTGAGACAGCTGCGAAACAGGGAACTTGGGGTGGTCAAGCCACAGTAAAACGTCCGTTAGCGTGTGCTTTGGTGCCTGTGAGTCGATGCGGAGAATTATGGACTGGCTCGCGCAACCGTCAGGCGACAAGGTTGTTCCTTCAAGACAGGTGTGGACGTCATCATCTGGGCCGCTCAGCTTTATCATATGATTGCGCATTGATCGCAAGGTCGGTCTAGAAATGGTGAGCGATAAGAGACTGATCACTGTTAGACAAGGCGTGTCCAGACGTGACCAGCTCGACGACCCATCGTTTGAGATTGAGATGGACATCATCCATTGATCTGGCCTCCAGTTCGGCGTTTTGCAGTCTCCAGTTGGCGCAGTTCCCGAGCTTCCAGTAGAGTCGAGCTCACTCCCGATTGAAGCCTGTTGGATATACTCGGGGAATTTCGTCTTAAGTCTCTCGTGGACAACTTTCGCGAGGATGGCCTGTCGGTATTGCTCCATGAAAAGGTCCGGGGTCGAATGAGCAATGACGCTTTACTTCCAATGATCATATCCTCGTCGCCCAACCTACCTGTCTTGCATTCATTCTCGGGGCCTCTTGCGCGCCATGCGTTCGTTGGACTGAGTACCAATATCGGACTGCCTTCCTTCCTTCCATGCGTTGACCGGTAATTCATCCATGATTTCTATTGTTTCTTCTGTGAGTAGTCGGGTCTGTTCGGAGGGTGCGAAAGGCGTGCGCGCTCGTTTTGTTATTTGCCCAAGTGGAATATTCGGTCATTTGGTTCATCGCATCGCGTGTGAAAAGAGCGGATACTGCTTGGATTCTGTCGGCCTGGGAGAAATGGATGAGTATGAGGCGGGGCATTTGAGTGATCGTCGAATGAACCCTGCATATTTTTAGCTGAAAACATGAACCGCACTTGCGAGTATGAGGCTAGACGATAAACACATAGATGAAGATGCGGAACGGGGAGTCCAAGATATAATGCTCGTTCTATTTTTGCCAGGTTTTGGTTTTCAACCTGTCAGTCTAAAATCAAGATTCTATCTGAAGTCTTTTGAGATGTATGCTCGTAAAGCCATGCCGGGTTCTAATACGTCTGCGACGGGCCTGGGTATATCTGTAAAAATCGAATCTATACCGTTCCAATGCTCCGGGTCCCAATCTTCAAAACCAAATCGGATAAAAAAGCCGAATCAAATTGCCAAAGCGCCAGTGTGAATGCGAAAAAAAGCCAGTCGGGTCGGCTCAAACCATGCTAGTACCGGGAGAGAACTCGTTGATCTTGGTGATACCCATGATGGCAGTGAAGAAGTCGAAGCTGGCGCTGCCGAGAATGAAGGCACTAACCAAGGGTCAGAGTTTGTCAAATGGTGATCGCGAATAAACGATAACTTACACAATCAGAACAACCAGAACTTCTTGAGCCTCGGTAGAGCCCATGCGCCCAGCATAGTCGGCGACTTGTGCGGTCCAGTGGGGGCTTTCGTTGGCTGATGCGTAGATGGCAGCAGTAAGCAGCGGGCTGCCGTAGACAGCCATCAAGATGCATCCGTAAATGCAGAACTGGAAGTTGACAATAGCTGCGGCAAGAGGGGCGACAATCTTGCGCAGGTACGTGTTCCTGTGGCCAACCCGGTAGAAGGTGGTTCCGAGCAGAAGAGCGAACCAAACAGCGCCAACCAGACCCTTGAACGAGCGTTAGCAGGTGTCAGAGACCCATACAGATATGACGCGATTGGACTTACAAAGATGAAGCCCATAAAGGTATAGACGAATGTGTTGCCGATCAATGATGGCAATGCCGGCACATTGCCCAACGACTTGCTGGCAGCAACAACCTCAGCGATGAAAAGAAGGCATATCGTGAAGTAGAGAGCGCGCGCCGGCCAGTTCGACTCCATGTGGTCCTTCTTGCCTGGGTAGATCGAGTCCGCCATTGTATCTGTTGATAGCCCTGTGGGTCGAAGAAACTTGTTGTCGTTGTCGTGTGATGAGGTCGAAATGAAGTGGTACCAGCCAATGAACGTGTTGTATTAAAGCGAGTCGTCGACGCCGTCAAGGTGTGATGAGGAGCGATGGTTAGCGAGGATGTTTTGGAATGATGAGAAAGCTGTTCAAGTAGCACGGCAACGTGGTTATCTAAATATCACACATCCTAGGAGGCTTTTCGTCTATCCCCGAAGCCTTTTGCCCTGCCCGGGTCTTTGAAGACATCTCGACAGTCAGCATGTACCCTTGGAGGCTTAAAATGGAAGCCAAGCAGACAGACTAGTCGGACGCGATGAGACTGGCTTGTGAACCCATTGAGATGATGGGGAAAGGGCCACAACGGTTAGAGAACGGCATCTTCCGGGATTTGACAATTCGCATGGTGTGCACTTCGAAGTGCTGCGTACGTACGCGCGCGAGGCAAGGTGTGCATGGTCCTTCACAATCACATGGAGGAAGCACAGCTTAGACGGTGACCCACTCATTTGTCAGCTTACTCGTATAACCCAGCCCCAGCTCTACACATACCCTCGTCCATGAGGTTCGCCTAATCATCAGCTAGAACGGTTTCAGCGTAGCATTGGATGCAGGGCCCTTGGCAATCCCTCGAGCCTCATCTTCGCTCCCAGATGATCAATGATACCGTCACTTGCAGTGGGCAATCCATATACCTCTCGAGCGCACAACTCGCTATCACCCGAACTATCGATGCCATGGTATATCGGGGCTTAATTGGCACTGGGAACACCACGGAGCAGTGCCGATAGAACGATACCACCGCGGTTGCACGAAAGTACTTGCAGACAAACACTGCGAGCTGACCTAAGCGCGACCGCCGCTTCATCTGCAGCTCACGGTTATCGGTGAGGGGAATAGTAAGTACATGAGAAACTACGTGAAGTGCTTCTCGATCACATGTTCGGGTACACACATCCCTCACTACGAAGAGTTATCTGGACGACGAAGAGGTCTAGAGTGATAAAAGAGTAGCTGATTCGCTGAGGCAGCTTGGAAGTAGGACTATATCGTGAGTTGTCCGTGTAACATGGGCAGAAAACCTGGGAGCCTGATAACGCCCGCATATTATTGTCTGGAACTACATGCAAGCATGTCGCATTGGAAAGCTTGGTACTCATGCAGGAGCTTTTCGACCTTGTGCTGTGACGACCTCGTCCAATGAGTGCGACGGGGTTGTCAAGGTTTCCGCGTTGAAGCGAGGCCTACAGACAAGGGCCCCATAGTAGGGTTCTTTTGCGGTGCCGAGATGCTTCATTTCCAGCTCATGCTATCGAAAACTCAGTAGAGCAGGCCGACCGCTCGCCCAGGTCGCCGTTGATGATAGCATTTTGGCGATAGGTGGACATCGTTGAAACGCTGCATGCAGCTAAGATGGTGAACGTGATTTACGTGCAGTAGTCCGTGTGACCAACTCCGACGTATACGGTAGTCATTGAATGGCACGCCAGACATCACTAGCATGTTCGACAAGCACAACATGACAAGAGGCTCCATAGCGGCTTTACCTAGGATGCCAGGAAATTGGACGTATCTACGATATTGATGGAGTGGTTGCCCTACGAGCAATTGGCGTCGGCGTCGGGGCGGCAGTTCCACTGGCCCCGGACTAAAACACCACTACTCCAGGTAAGCTTAAAATCTTATTTCTCACCCTGCCAAGCTGACTCATGTTACTTTTTTATATCTTCTAAGAAATGTCTGTGCACGTGTGTTTGAGGATGAGTGCCAGCAAAGTGCCAGGTGCTGCCAGTAAAATTGCAGAGACCATGAGCTTCATTGGCGACACCGAAGATCTTTGCGAGAAAAGGACGAGATGTTATTATTACTTACGGCCGCTAGAACGAGTCGACTTATTACCCAAGTTAGTTTGATCCCGACCCTTGGATTCTTCCAACATCCTCATTCGACTTTAGGTCGAAACAAAATGCCGACACCTTCGGTCCTGCCTTCCTGGAGAGATTGTCCTGTCTACGAATCGCCGCAAGTGAGTCTTGCTTCTAAGTACAAGCCATGGCGTAATACAGTGGGTTGTGCCACTGCCATCGATCCTTTGACGTTACATGACTAAAAAGGAAGACTACACAATGCGACAGCCATGCTTCGATGAGTTGTTCTAGAAGAATAGGTGTTCTGTCGATCCAAAGCGTAGCATCGGCAGGCGACCGGGGCGATCAGCTAGAGATCAGCACGCCTCACCTCAGAAAATGTGATATTACTGAGTGGGGGCTTTCCCTTATTTTTAGCAGCCAGCCCTAGCCTAATCCCCAATCTCGTCGGTTTACTGTTCCTGTCTGTGGGGTTCTGCATTTACCGGTATGAATTACCATTTGAGGACATGCTATTATGCCTATCGACGATTGCTGCCTGGTCGTGAAACATCTGTTTTAACGATTATCATGTTCAATGAGATCATCGTCTTGCCAATAGATTGTGTTTCGAGAAAGCTGGGGGAAAATCGGCGGTAATACTGTACGTACAGGTCAGCAGGATGATAAAAGGCAAAACTGGAGCCGGCGGGGCTGTACTGGCAAAGGCGATAATGTATAGTTTCCGGGGTCTTTTATTTCGTCGCTTTTATGGCGAGACGGCGAACGCACTAATTAAGTGTCCTTTGCTTTAGAAAATAAGGCCAGTTGACATAGATCGTAACCCTTGGCTAGTATATCCCCACCGGCTCCAGTTTTGCCTTTTATCATCCTGCTGACCTGTACGTATGGTTCAGGGACATGGGTATGCTGCAACCTGGCTGCAAGCGACGAGCGGAATGGGACCATAAGATTCGCGCTGGCTGGGATCGCCAGGTTCATTTTCTACTTTGGGCTTCCGCAGCCGGCCAAGACCGAACTCTTGGGACCGAGTCAGTAACTGTTGGGATTGCGCAGGAAACAATTCTGCCATGAGGATTCAGGAGTACGATGTGTGGCTTTGCTGATGAGGGTCAGAACAGTCCATGTAAGTAAGGTTGATCAATTGCCCATTTGCTTGACAGTGGAGTCCATCACATCAGCTTGCGGTCCGTGAGTGACCATGCGTACTGTTCTTGGCACACGTTTAATAATATATTCCATCTTGCCGGCTTGGTTGCCGGATGACAGTTTCTCATTATCTTTGGTTCCAAACGCGACGCTAGGAAAGTCTGATGAAAGGCCCTGGGAGACCAGTAGTTTTCCATTCGAAATTCGACATGGCCGTAATGTTTCTACATACTCGCTGATTTCCAACGAAGAGCTGCTGATCTGACCCCGGCTAGGGTATAAATTCAACTGAAGAACGTGGCGCCATGGTTGAATCCGCTATCCACGCCGGGAGAAGATGCAGATATGAGGCACGGTCGAGCCGAGACATCTGGATCACGGAGTATATAGCCGCAGATTTAGGTATACACGCCGTATTCCGGAAATAACTGCCGGCGGACCTACTATACATCGCATCATAGTGCCTGTTTACGAGAGACGTATCTCCTTCGATAAGCAATGCCGGCGTGCCGATGATGTGAGATCAGACGCATAACGGATGGTCGAGATAATTACGGCCAAACTCGTCGATGTAGAAAGCATGAAACTACCGAGACCTGACTGCAGAGATATGATTTCTCCTTCAATGCGACAAGAGTTTTTGATGTCTGCCTAGTGCGACAACAGCCATGTACTTTTGAACAGACACACTGATCAGTCATCACCGGAGTGCCGCATCCATAGCGCTCCCCGCATCGAAACGCGAAGATCCAATTGCTTGCCATTTGCGGGAGGAGGGTGTACAACGAGGACACTCCCGTCGCACGCTGCAATACAAATCGGCCGAGGTATCTCAGCGGAGCTTCCCAGCAGCCATGCAGATTCACCGGCTGTGGGGCATACACCTTGCCAGATCCGCGACGTACTTCGTGAGCCCAGACTCAAGTATTTGTAAAACATGCCGAATACTCGTACGGTTTAACATCACATGAAGGCGGGGTCAATCATCTCACCGATGCATCGACAGCAACTGCTCATGCTATCCTGTCTTACCATCTCGACGACTCTCCCGAAGTTGTTACGTGACGGGGAGTTCAGCTCACTCACTATCTGTCCCCACGGGGAGTTTCGCAGCTCGCCATGTAAGATCCCGCATAGTAAGAGGCCGGCCATAAACCTATCTACGACCAGCCAAGGCATCGTCGTGCAGTGAATCTAGCGCTATCGAATTAAGCAGCACGATACGAGCGCTTAATGTCCCTTATTTCGGTTGATTCGCCGGGCGTGAGCAACGACATTCATATCTCATCCAGGATTCTACATGCAAAGTGTTGAACGTGACACTTGAGCTACCATTATTCTCTATATTTCGACGCTCTTCGGAAGATGCGCCGCTATCAAGCTGACGGCATGACGATATGGAGTGCAGGTTATGCGTCGGCCTGCATTTGAAAGCAGGTCTCGCGCTCTTTGACTGCCAGAGTATATACATGCATCGAGAGCTTTCACAGCCAGATCATTTCACATCGACGTGGATCTACCATCTCTCGTCATCGACTGTTCATGATGACTGCAAGACCACGACAGGCCAATCCTGGTTACACGTCATCCCAGTCACCATTGCTGAGCCGAGCGTAGTTCGCAACAAGACGCGTCTGTCGCAATGAGTTCAAGAGACGAGTGGTGAGATGCTTAATCCGTGGCCCCCATGTTTGATTCCACTTTGAGAGTTAAAACGTCACTGCAAGGCAGATACAAATAGTGCCTTGCCCTATGAGCCATCTCCGGCTGACACTGGGTCGGCTTGCCACTATGCTAGATACAACCCAGACCTCAACCTGCGAGTCGCAAAACGCCCAGAAAAGCAAATGTCATCATTGAGCTGCTACCTGTTGCAAAAAGGGACTATCAAAAGAACGATATTTCACCTCATAGCTTCGACTTTATAAAGCCGAATCCCGGCTCTTCAGCTATTGGGAGGTCAATCGGACCTGCTTTCTGAATGATAGGTGCCTGCGCCTCGGTATCAACGCCCACGCCGTGAGCAGGAGGTTCAGGTGTTGCCTCGGGCGAACCGACATCAAGGGATTCAATCATCTCTTTGACCCTTGGCCACTCTGTCTTGCCCAACCACACCTTCATCCACCACGTTTTCGAGTAATCCTTGCCTACTATCAAGGTAGAGTTGGGAATCGTAAATCGAGTATTGGCAGCAGGTGAGCTGATCACAAGGACTGGTTTGCCCTTGTGCGGGTGTGTTGATTCCGAAGGTAAGACCGCAGGAGAGAAATCCAAGTCAAACGGCTTCACTCGGTTCCAGTTTGTGTGGTGAATAATCATTCGATCAGCGTCGCCGTACACTGGCGTATGGCCAACCGTCTCAAGACTGTGGTTCACCATTGCCGCCTGTGCTTGTATCTGTTCAGGGGTGCGATGCGCAGCGACCGAATCCCTGATCTTCATCGCAACTGATCCGATAGTGTCGGTCAAGAGCTGACCAGCCCGGAAGAGAGTTGTCGATGCGTAAATGACATTCCCCAGGAACACAACATCCGGCGCTGGTAGACGACCCATCTTGGCCAAGATGTCTCGATACTCAAACATGGTGATGAATGCGACCGAGCGATTGGGCGAGGGGTCATGCGCCTTCAATGTGATTTGCGACCACCACGCGCAAAGCGCGTCACTGTCGCTGATCCAAGGCCGCTCACTTCCTTCTGACCCCTTCGCCAATTCGTCTCTAGCCGTTTCGCGCAGCTTTTCGACATAGTGGCCTGGTACAGAAACGAAGCGCGCCTCGATTTCTGGCGGCGGAAGCTTCTGTGTAGGCAATCCTTGTGCAATCTTATCAGAATGCATATCCTTATCCGGCGGTACCCCCTCGTGTAGATTACTTAGAGGATCTTCATCCGCATCGTACCCGTACATCGGAGGGATCGAAGCTTCATCGTCTCGCAGTATCGCAGCCCACGCATTCATCACTGCCATGATACCGGACGCATCAAATAGTGTGTGTGGTCCCGTCATAGTCACGAAAGTGGTATCTCGAAAACAGAGGATGTGAAATGCAAGCTGTGGCACGTCGCGCTGCAGCCACTCGTGTGGCGTAAGTGTTCGCGGAAGAGATCCGACGGCGGCTCGAATACCGTGAGGCCTTTGACATATTTTTGCTTATATTCGAAGGTCGGAGGTACTTGCGACAGAAAGGGATGCTCGGTGATGCACATGTCGTGTTTTTTCGTCGTGAAAAGAAAGAGTTGCTTCTCCTCACTGAATTCAGCTGGTATGTGATAGTCCAATCCTCCGGAGCTCTAAAGGTTGTTCGTTAGAATTCTCTTCCTTCTCGTTGATTCTGAAAGCCGGATCGGAGTTCTTGACGTACATTGAGTCTTAGTCTGGCACCAATCTTGCGCCAACCTTTTATTCGTACAAGCCGGTCCAGTGCTGCCCGCAGCATTGCCGGGTCGAGGACATCGTCGAACCGAAAAGCATAGTCGTATGCAACGCGAAAGTGGCTACCGGACCATCGCACTGGTACAACATGATCTGTTGTTACAATGGAGTTGGCTGCCGATGCCTCTGGTCCCAAGTTGGAAGAGCCCAGATTATCAATACACAAAACGAAAATGAAATGAAAAGGACGAGATTCGAACGTTGGGGTATGCTAAATTCGATCTTGACGATCAGTTCAGCTCTTTTTGCGGTCGCGATTGACCTTGTAACTAGTTCTACGCAGACATAAGAGGAAGGGCCGAGATAGCGAATCAGATGCCCTGCTATAATTGA
Organism: Xylariaceae sp. FL1272; assembly: GCA_022432385.1. NCBI lineage: Eukaryota > Fungi > Ascomycota > Sordariomycetes > Xylariales > Xylariaceae > Xylariaceae sp. FL1272. The sequence continues at coordinate 72,891 of JAJJXC010000062.1, forward strand.
AGCACCTCATCTCGGACCTATGTCACAGACCTATTGTCGGCCAACTCGCCTCAGCAGCAGAATACTCGTACACCGGACCTTGCGCAGAGCATGACGCCCTCATATCAGATTCGACTCAGAAGCCTGAGTTTCTCCATTCCCAGCATGGTTACGCTAAATCCGCGTCGGACCGCTTTGGGTCTATGCAATATCCATTGTCTGAGACTTGCGGCGTCTTTCCTTGCAAACAAATGCATGAACGACGAGTATACTTGTCCAACCAAACAGGAGATGAAAGGCGATCATCTGCAGAAGGCCGCGAACCCCTTCTACAGTAGAGGCACAGGCTACAGGGAGCCATGCACCGTGATAGAGTGACTTACTCAGCGGCGATCGAAGCCGGTGATCGACGAGACTAGCTGAAAGAAGAAAGTCCGAGCCTCTGTCCGAGAGGCAGTCCATCGCGTGTCGGCCATGTGCTCTGCAACAGTCAGAAGGAAAACGCGAGGCATAAACATGTCATTCTCAATATCGGTGCAGTTTGGACTTTGCTATCATAAAGCGTTTAATTATTCCCCTGGCGATGGATAGGGCAAGACAAAAAAGATGCGCAACATCAATTGAACAGAGGACGGTGGCAAAGCCAAGCTTTGATGTGATGGCTTCTGATTATAGGGTAGGCAGTGGCAGAATAGGGCGATGCAGCGAACTTATCAGCAATCGTAAATCGCAGTGTTCGGAGCCCTCATTCGGTAACCTGAACTTAGCCCGTGAACAGAGCTCAGTGGCTCTAAGCCATGTAATGTGGTTGCGATGAAGGAGCTACTCCGTAAATCGGGTTCTTTGTCGTGAACACGACATTAAACTTTTGTTGAGCAGGCTCAAATATTCCGTTGTTAGACATCAGGTCGTGCTGTCATTGCCTCCGAGTGATCCGTGACTGTGTCTGCCGTCGCTGTACTCTTGATTGCTGACCATGCCACGAAGTTGGTCTTGAGCAATGGCAGTTGTTAAGGCATTGTTGGCAGCCTGTGGTGCAACTACGTACGCAATTTTAAGGCGCTCTCAACATCATTGAGCGCCTACCTGTAGTGGGATGGCCACTGCGAGTAGGTGTATAGTGCGCCAACGACGAAGTGGAACTAGTCCGCTTGGGTTGGGAAAATCTACGCCGCTGTGCAATCTGGCCGAAGCCTTCTCCGTGAAAAGAAACCATGGAATTGTGCGATGCAAGAGCACCAACCACGGCATGCAGTGTCTTCAGTGGCCAGTTCGTTTCGTCCCTAGCGATGAGAAGGCCTGGACAGAAGCAGCAGCTAGTTAAGATCATTGTCTGCATTTCCTTAATCAGAAGCAGGTCAAAACTGTTAGGCTGAGAGGTAATCAAGACCTAAAATAAATTACATGCACTACCGACGGCGGATTGGATTTGGCCGGCTGACATGTATTCCGGCAACTGCTTTCGTCGGCGAGGGGGTGAGCACTATTTTGCCAATTCTTTGAAAGGCATTGCATTTCGCTGTACACTTGGCAATCATGTTTCGGAGACTCCAGCGATTAGTTTGTAAGACCGGAGTCAATCAGCTATCATTGGAGATCAATTATCAGAACTCCGCTCGATGACTGATCCACTTGTTTATTCGGAAAGGTCTGATGCAAGAGGATTAAAGGGAGCTCCAAAATGCTCAGGAGAAAAAGAGGCTCTGTGTGTCCTACCCAGCGCATGCTAGCAACTCGTCGTGAGTGAGAGTGGTGCGACCGTAGCCCTGAGGGGTAGTTGCAGTTGTACTACACGGTTACTTGCCTTATTATACGATTACTTCTTGCATTGGCTTGGATAGAAACTCGGAGAAGGGGATCTCGAGTAGATGTTGGAAGATGTTTGGACGTAGTGGGAGTCTCACAGAGAACATGAGAGTCACTCTTGAGGAGAGCAATACTCCTCAACTCGCTCAACTCGAATGCCAAAGTCTACTGTTCGTATGCGCGGCACTCCGTATGCGCGGCGCTTCGTATGCTCGGCGCATTTTTCTACCTACTGGGCGGTCGTATGCATGGCATTGATAGAACCCCAACAAAATTGCAAATCTCATCAAAATTGTAGGATCGGACAAACTGCCCCAGCTGCACGGAATGCATGCACAAAAGTTATGGGACGGAAAGCCAAGATCATGATTAGACGATTTATATAAGCCGTAGCTGATTGCCGAGATCAAACATAGCCAAAGAACATAGACAGCAACTAGCAAACCCATTTCCGACGAAATTCCCCTTCGTCGTTCTTAGAACAAGCTCCTCTAGCTTTGCATAGGCCAGTAAGCATAAATAACACACAGATCTCACTTCAGACGGGATTTCCTTCCTCAGCACGTGGGTTGTTCTTATGGACAATGATTTTTGGGCTTTTGCCTGAGTTGTGACATGCATCCCGCTTCTGTATAAGCAAAGGCAAGCTCTAGGGGCAGGCCTTTCGTCTGAAAAAGCATAAATAACAGCAGAGAACCATTTCAGACGGGACTTCCCTTCCTCAGCACGTGGATTGTTCCTATGGACAATGGTCTTTGGGCTTGCCTAGTTGGGAATTGCTTTCTGCATCTGTGTGAGCAAAGCCAAGCTCTAGAGGCACTCATTTTGTCTGAGAAGCATAAATAACAGCAGAGCACCCATTTCAGACGAGATTTCTCTTCATCCGTGGGTTGGATTGTCCTTGTGAACAATGACTTTGGGCTTGCCCTGGTGCAAGTTGCTCCCGCTTAAATATGAGCAATGGCAGGCTCTGTAGGCGGTCATCCCCCCGGAAGAACATGAATAGAACTGAACACTCAATCCAGACGAATTTCTCTCATCAGCAGATGGCCTCCTTGCTAGCGTTGTCGCGGTTGTGAGTTGTTTTACCTCTTGCTTCCCTAGGCAAGCCCTGTACCCAGTCATTGCGTCTGAAAACATGAACAATAGCTGGACACTCAATTCAGAAGAAGTTTGCCTCATCTGTCGCTAGCCTTCTTGCTAGTACTGGCTTGTTTGCGGGTTGCTCCCCGCTTCTCGATAGGGGCGATTCCGTCCGAAAGAACATAAATAGCAACTAAGCACCCAACTCAGAGGGATTCTTCTTTGTTATCAGTCGTTGCGGTTACGGTTACCACGCTTGTTGCTGGCCTGACTTGCTTCCAGCTTCTGCACACAAGCTTTGCAAGCAATCTAGCACCCCTGGAAGAGTATAAATAGCAACTGCACACCCAATTCAGAGTTGTTTCCTGCTTCTGTAATCAAGCTCTGCAAGCAATCATTTCGTCTGAAAGCATATAAATTGCACCTGAACACTCATTTCAGACGATTTTTCTTCACGTGTGTTGGGTTGTCCTTGTGAACAATCTGGCTGTGTGTTGCCTTATGTTTCTGTTGAGGCAAAGGCATGTTTTATAGGCAGTCATTTCAGACGAAATGGTTCTCACTTTTTTGGGCTTGTCCCGGGTGTGGGGTAAGTCCAGCTTTCGAATACACAAAGCCAAACTAAGAGCCTGATCACACGATGAAATATAGTGTGTGTCTGGAAAGTGATTTGCATCTTGAAAGCTTTGTCAATCGTGATTTAACAATTATATTAACACAGTCGCGAAGCTATCAGCGATCACAGGGCGGCGACACTGGCGATCCGGATGGAGCTCGAACCGCGAGTCAGCCGTTATTCGGGAGGGTCACATGCCCACACAACAGGGAAGCCGCAGGATCGTAGCAGGACTTGACTTTTAGCATTGCACGTAAACTTAGCTTCCCTTTTCCCTCCTTCCGACCCACCAATATCTTTCTCTGGCACCTTGCTCCACTCAGCCCTTCATTGGCCACCGTTCTCCTCATCATTCTCCTCCTCCTCCTCGTCTTCCTGCAAGGCTTTCAAGAAGCACTGTCTTTGATGCCTCCGGGCTTTTCTCTCAGCGCTCGGTTGCTTGCTTACAGGGCGGAGGACTTCTGCCGGCGCACCAGGCCAGTCGACCTGCCAGCGTCCTGCAACCTGAATGACTGGATGTGTTGTCTCAATGTGTGCCCTGAGGCCATCCTCGGTATCTCCCCAGCCACAGATGATGCCCTCGTACAGTGGCCACTGGCAGACCGTGCCAATGTGATAATTCTCCATGTGCTCGGCGAGATGTCTGACACGAGCTGAACATTGAGGACATTGGACACGGCCGCCAGTGGCCGGCTGACGAGTGGCTGGCCCGGCGGCGGCAGTGGTGGTGGTGTTGGTTGGCACAGAGCCAGAAGCAGGGGGTTGAGGTGCAGGTACAGAGGCTGGGGCAGAGACAGGAGCTTAATGAAAGAGTCAGCATGAGTAGTTATGTAATACGAAGTCGCCATATAAGATTCATAAGAAGGAAAATTGGTACGGAGAGGAAGACAGAGCCACAGAGCTTGTTGATAACCAATGTCAGCCGAAAGTCAATGCCGGAGCATGGCCCATCGTCAAAGCGGAATCATCAGCTGTGAGTTATTCGAAAGATGAGTCTTTACTCGATGCGGCTGTTATTCGGCAGACAACAATTTGAGCGACAAGCCTAAACTCGAAGCAAGAAAACCACAACGGTGCTTTGTGTGGTGTAGCAAACTGAGGCCGTCTTGGCTCGCAACTCCATGACAATCCTTCACTCCAATCATTTGGTACAGAGCTTCTGTCCCGCAACGCACGAAAGAGAAAGAAAGAACGAAGCGAACAGGTAAACGTGAAAATCACGCATGCACAATCAAAGGCAGAACAAATCACCAAGGCTCACACCCGAAGCAGAATAAGGGAATTCTCAAGAGAAACCGCAAGCCAAAAGCAGGGAAAGCAAATGAAAAAGAGATGCTTACCAGCAAGACCAGGACCAGCAGAGGCGGGAGCAGAAGGGGCCTGCTCGTTCATGATGGCCAATGCGGCAACAGCAGCCAGGCGAGACTCCTCCGGGGTGAGATCTAGACAAACACACAAATATTTAGCATTTGAAATCTTAATGACGCTGGTCAGGGTTTATTGGGGCACACTCAGGTAGAGATAACGAGGTCAGAATTTCGAACCGCCAAGTCGAAACTTTGAGGACAGTCATCGAAACACTGGTTGTGGTCTTGCGTTGCCAAGATGGCCACTTTCCGAGCAGACGCGAGAGATAGAACTGTGACTTACTCTTGTTGACGTTCATCTTTTCTGTTTGGTAATCCAAGTGTGTGATGATGTGTGTGGTTAGGCTGATTGTCAGGAGATGGGATGGCGTTGACAAAGACTAGCACGTCTGTCGAGAGGAGCGTGGAGATGTGAGCACACGGAAAGAAGGAAAGGGAGGGGAAGCACAGCACTACAATCAACAGAGCATCATCACAGGACATGTCGGCGCTGACTTCACAACCTGCTGACAGTCGGCAGACGGTGCCAACATTCGAGTAGCAAGTCTTGCCCTGACTTCTCTGCCTTTGCTAAAGAGTTCACATACGACGACATCGTAGGACCTGCCGAACTAGCAGCGAACATAACACCTTTCTCGCCATTGGCTACACCGAGGCATATATCCACTGCACTGGTGTCAAATCTCAACGTCACATGCCGACGCCAAAAGGCAATCGAGAAGGGGGGAGCTCTGGCTGCAGAACGTTTTCTCCAAATCCTAGAACACCGTGAACAAAAGAAGAAAGTTCGCGGCCTAACTACACTTCGGCCCATTTTCAGAACTTGTGATTTTGAAATTGGCATGTCGGGGGTTTGGGACCGGCCTGCTCTTCACGATGTTGAGGCCCCCGTCAGCCAGGGACCCAGTGTTGGAGTGCTTGCACTTCTTGGTATAGCAGTGAAAAACATTTCGACGCACATATGAGCATCATGTAGCAGCGCGGGTGTGTGTGAATCCCACAGGTCAGTCTCGCGGTCATGTTTCAGCATAGGATGAACATGGCCGTGCTCATCCTTAATGTGTATCAATAACAATCTCTAGGAGTCGGTCAATGTTCTGTTTGCAAGCAGCCAGAAAACATGGTCTCTTGTATGTCAGCGGGCTGAAGACGTAATTTATGAGAACTGATGTCTTGTACTGAGGTTGACGGCAAGAAGTACTTCTGCGAGGTGCTCCTTGATTTTGGCCCTGGTGCCGCTCTCGTCGGAATAGCCACAATTCTATCATCTCTCCTTCCTTCCTAGGCCCCTAGCTTTGTTCAGGGCGAGATTGACGCGTGCCAAGCCAGTGACTCATCACTCGCCGTGCTTGACCGCAGGATGTTCCTCTGAGAGATGCACTGTTGACTGAATCGATATCCGGCTTGCTAGCGGAAATGGCCTTTGTGCTGACTTCCGCCTCAGTGTCCGCTGAAAATGCCTCTGGAACTTTGGTTGATGGAGTGGAAGCCCTGTAGACACAAATTCCGCCATCTTTCTGAGCTGACCGTCGTCTTCGGCCATCTCAGGCCATCTCAGCACCAGCTCGTTCGGTTCGTGTTAACTTTGCACGTCAGTCGCTTGTATATGCCTTACATCTTTCCTTTCTCTACACTTCCTGCGCGATGTCACATCCTAGTCATGGCAGATGATCACTTCTCAAAGTCTTGTTCTTCTCATCATCAGGGATCGTCATACAACTCTTCATTGCAGGCCAAAGCTACATGACACATTTATTCATGCATGCTCTCTGAAGTAGTGACACCCGAACAAGACAGAGACTGGGGCCTTTCAACTTTCTTATCTAACGAGGCAGAGCATGTGCTTGTATGAATCGAGACTGAAACTCGCGTTCAGTCATGGGAGTTTGAACAATGGTCTTGTAGACTTCTGGGATAACAACCGGATTGCTCTTCGTGCTGCAATTCGAATAGTCGTTGTACTCGGCTCATGATCGACTCGGGCCATATATAAAGATCGATATGGCTCTTAAGCCACGATTACCAATAGCGTAGTTGAAAAATCGCTAATAACATAGATAGGATGTCCCTGTACACCAGCCAAGCACGTATACTTTTAATGGCCGCAGTTGTTCTACGGATATTGACTTGTCCACCTAAACGATGTATATCGGACCGTATCCACCCGCTATTCGGGGCTTTAGACTCTGCCAAAGTTTCCATATATGGGAGCTCGCTGTACTTAATACAGTGCAAACGAGGGCGCAATTCGCCTTTTAGCTCCAATCATGGGGCGGCTTTCATTGCGAGAGAGTTGACGACGTGGAAGATACAGGTGTGACTTGTGCTGTCAGTCAAATAAATAGAAATGTGCGGTTGACCTATTGAAAACGTGCAAGCTGGTGTATGTTCTGGGTCTCTCTTGCAAAGCTGCAACAACGAGCAATTCGTCAGCCCTGCTCTTGGTCTTGGCGGCTTCAAGTCAGATCTGGCCTTTCGATGTTGTATCCTCGCAGCAAGGCTTTCCACTCGCAACAAGCATTATGGTATGCCCTCTTGGCTTTTGAGAACTTGCAGTTGCTTTCTGTTTACGAACGTGTTGAGCTGCCTTCATGATTTGGCGTCAAGCAACTGATAAATACGGGGCAAGGATTGCTACGAGCCCTACTATATGAGCTCTTCTGAAAGACGACATACAAAGATCTGTTGTTGTTGTTGTTATTGTCCTGGGCGGGGGTCGTGGATACCAACCGGACTCTCGATTGCAGCGAACCAGCACAAGAACAGTCCAGGTATTGTGAAACGTTGGTGGGAATAGGGATGCCGGCTTTTCCAGCGATGGCAATGCCACCTAGGGTATATTTTCTGTTTCGCCGGCTACTTTTTTTCTACAGATACTCGGCGGTTGTCTTGTTATAAAGCTGTGGTCTAGGCGAGTGATGGGCTGATGCTCAAACTTGAGACTAGAAGGATATTCTGACATGATTGAGTGACATTCGTGATTGTGCAAGAGGGCTCGCGGCGAATGATTATACACAAAGCCGAGTCTGATCACATGAGGGGAATCCGAAACGCGAAGACGATTCAATGGGCGCAATACGCAATGGTGCATTCAACTAGCAGAATGCCCATGTACAAGGTCTCTCAACGCCACCGTGAGTGAGTTCACAGCTATGAGTGTCGTTTACGCGTTTATTTCAGATGCAAGATTTCTTGAAAGCAAAGGCAAGGGTGAACATGGTTGTGAAGGTGTCCAGAAAAGGTTGGAGTGGCAACAAGGTAAAAGATGCAGATACGGAATCTAAATCTGTCCTAGTCACTTCCGAACTTGTTTTTTGTCTAGAGATTTGTGATTGCCTTATCAGACCCATCCAATATGTTAAAACCCTTGCTGTAAGCCCTGAGCACGAGACAAAATTTGGACAGGTTGAGATGTCATTGAAGTGACTATAAACCATATGGTGACTCGATCATATGTTTAGTGATCATGAGCTGGCAACAATGACGATGGGACTTTATCTTGAAATGTGATTCGGCCATTATCCAAAGGGGCATTAAAAGCACCTACCGGATGGCCATGCCATTGTGGCGCTGCTAAAGTAAATGTTGCTTTCTCGCACAACCGTTCAACTCGTTTGTTGACAAATTACATTGCATCGCGCACCAGTGTGAAAACTTGTGGAGCAGACTTTGCAATCGCTAACGCTTTGTGAATGTAATTCCCAGTTCTTAGGCTGCATTGCATAGCTACGGAAACTGCCTTCGGGCACTGACCAGAGAGGGATAGGCGGTCCTTGGCTTTCACAGTTAAACTCTTTTCACAACATAGTAACACCATCTAGAACAAGTATGTGCAGAAGCTTATCCAAATTTAACATGTTTCGATAGTCCGTTAAAATATAAGCCTAACTTGTCAGGAAATACGCCGACTTATTCGGCTCCCTATATATACCGACTTAAGAGTCGTTAAGTGCACCATCGTTCTAGCCGATCCATTACTTCCATATAAAAAGGTCAGACACCATCTTTTGAAAGCTAATTGGTCCGATTCCAGTTTGAGGGCGGTCAAGCGCCTCATCGCAGACTTGATACTTTTGCCACATAGGTACGCAAACATTCTTCTTGACGAATGTAAAGCGGAGATTTTGCTAATTATGCAAATTATTCGGTACGGCTAAGACTTGAGGACTCGTTTCATCTGTGCCTTCTCCCCGTACGCCCTCTAACATGAGCGGATACAACAAGCAAGGCCGACTATTTTGATATCCAACCTTCGATGGTCTCAATGTATTTTCATGGGCACGTTTGTTTCCCGCGACTAGGCAACTGCGACAGATTCGCTAATGGCGCGGCCTTCAAACGAAGCACATAGAGCCTGTGTTCCTCCAGAGACTGTAGGCCGGAGTGAAGGGGCAAATTCGGTTGTCCATCCCGATGGGCACATAGATCTGCACGTCGTCAGAGCGAGCCTCTAGGGAAGCGAACTTAATATCAAGCGCCTCTAAGTCTTGTGCTATGCAGAAGCCCTTGGTTGTTATTGGTGGCAAAGGAATTTTCTACCCCGCCCACAGTCCAAAATGCGCGAGACCACGAGAATTTTCTTCAATGCAGTATATTGTGTGCTATCATTTTTTGTGAGACGCTTTTTAGACCAGCGTCTCGGCTCGTCGCGATAGATCGGCGTCGTGCTGTCTATAAGTCCCAAGTCCAAGAAGACACGGCTGTGGTGCTGGAGGTGAAGGTAGAGGAAGCAGCTGTTAAGATGATAAGGCGTGTACATATGGGTTATATTTGTCTGTTGTTGGCTGTATCATCGTTCCTAGTAATCTCCCTCTCCCACAGTGCTTTTGTCAATTTCCACGACAATCCTGCTCTCGGTTGGATGACAATGTTTAGGGTAGAATGTGTCTCTTATGGTAGCAATTGACAAAACATTGCTAACGGACTTCATCCTTATGGCATGCATCGGCGGGTAGCCTGAGCTTGATACACTACCTACATACTTGATGGCTTACTAAATATACTATAGGATTAAGTTAATAGGCGGCCCCTGTTGTTATAGGCTGTGAGGGCCTCACTTCCTCTCCTCCCCTTCGATCGCTCAATCAAACACCGTCCGCCTCCGCTTCCGCCTCCTCCTCTTTCTTCATCATCCGGGTCTTTCCGCCAGGGTGGTGATCAAGCTGACTCGATGTGGGAGCTTTGAATGAATGTTCCGGAAAGGCAATTGTTGTCTTCGGAATTGTTGCGACACCTTGAGCCACCATGTCCTGCATTTGAGCCCGGGCGGCGATTAACATGTCCCTGAACGGCTGTGATGTTTGAGTAAGCGAGTTGATACCTCTAACAGCCTCGTCGCACTGGATAATACTCTGCTCCAGCTTGCCCTGAAGCTGATAGCACCTTGCTAACTCACTCAAAGACACGATGCGATCCGGGTGATAGTCGCCGCGCCGAGATGGCATGGTCCTTTGACGCTCAGAAACGTCTTTGAGTATGTACTCCGCCTCTGCATACCGGCCTTGGTGGTTAAGGATGGTTGCCAATGCTTGCCTCCCCGCGAGTACACCTATATGGTCGGCTCCAAAGTTGCGTGATGCGACGTCTAATACTGGATACATCAAACTCTCTGCCTCTTCCAATCGACCCATAGCGGACAGTACCATAGCTTTAGAGCCTACCGCCATCAATGTCCAGGGTGCCTCTTTACCGTTTCTTCTCGTGCGATCCTCGATGACCTCTTCCATCAACTGGAGAGCGCGCTCGAGATCTTGTCCAAGCAGACCAAGCATCCGGGCTAAGCTATCTTTCGCAAAAGTTACGCGGGTGTGGCTGATCTTCTCCATCCCCAGGACTGCTTCCTCGTGCATTTCTAGGGCGGATACGATGGCTTCTCGACTCCAGAATCTACTCGTCGTGCGACCGAGGTCATCAATAGCCTCCAGAGTAGCTGCATGCTCGTTTCCTAGACGTCTCCTTAGTCCGACTACAGCTTTCGTCTGCAAGTGTCTTGCGTCGGAGAACTTTCCCTGTTGCCAGTACGAGGTACCCAACTTGTTCCATGCCATCATCGTATCGGGATGGTCAATTCCCAGATACTTCTCGCAGATAACAACGATTTCGCGTTGCAGCTCGAGGGCTTTGTCGATTTCGCCAAGTTGCCAATAAATGCTCGACAGGAGAACCTTTGCATCTCTTGTTCTCTTGTTCTGGAGACCCAGGTACTTGGACACAAACCCAACAACCTGTTCAAGCAGTACCTTGGCATCGTCCACAATCCCACACTGCGCATATACGACGCAGAATTTCGCGTACATTTTCACCCGGCTAGCATTGATCTCAGTCCTCGTCCTTAGCCACGGGATTCTATGTGAGGTGTTTGCCCGATCCAGTTGCGCCGTGATCAAACTCCAGCATGCCTGTACGTGCTGGACGTGAGACAGTATTTTCAAGTTGTAAGTCTCGTGTTCTATCGACGATCCCAGAGGTGGTAGTAGTATGGAAGCTGCCAACACTTGGCCTGCAATCTCTGCCCATAATGCTTGGTCAGCAAGACTCACCCGTGGTCGCTGTCGGTCCCATACTCGCTCACGGGCCCATTTGTGGACCAGTGGATGCATCGTATATGTATCATCGTTGTAGTTGTAGTATATCAGGGACAATTGGGCAAGCTCGCGAAGAGCTCTGCGCACTCTGTCCACGGCATCGAGGAAACCGTTCCCCTGCCGACCAGCACGTATTACATTTGGCAGAACTGGAGCAGGGCTCTTCGCCGTGATCCACAGATACCAGCCCGTTAGCTTCGACAGGAGTTTGGTTCCTATATTGGATCTGTTGTTTGATAGGCTTGCAATATCCTCATCTGTTGCCACTTCCTGGGTTTCGACAGAAGCATTGCGCATTGCTTTCATAATTATGTCGAGCGATAAGTTCTCTCTCCAAAGGAACGCAAAAATGTGGAGTATATCGGAAGCATCCTGAGTGGCAATGTCGACACTCCTACTTTGAAGACGCGCGAAGCATACTTCGAAGCTGACAAAGACTGCCGTCTCAGCCCCATTGCCTCCGCCGATGGTAGGGTCATTGCGGATTTTTCTCCATTGCCTGTCGAAGTACTCCAGGTAACTGTCTAATTCGCAAAGTTGATCTCGTATAGCTGCGGCAGCGTGTACAATAGCCAAGGCGAGTTGTCCGAGTGCCTTAGTAATTTTCGAAGCTGAACTTTCCCAAGCAGGCTTCCAAGGTCTTGGAAGATCAGAAGCTTTTAAGAGCAGATCTGCAGCCTCTTCAAGTACCAGCTCGCTAAAGTCATAATACCTTGGGTCAACTGTTCCATGAGTTTTGAACCTTGGATTTCGCGTCGTGATGAGGATATGGCCACCTCGACCTTTAGGGAAGTAATTCTCTAGCTTGACACTTCCATCATCTGCATTGTCAATGATCAGGAGCCACTTCTCCTCGACGTTTGAGAGCCAATCCAAAGCGGCATTGGCATTCGGCTCACGCCCGGGGAGTCTAGCGATATTCACGAGGCTTCTCTTGATTGACTCGTCGGAACTTCCGTCGATCCAAAATACCCCCCAAAATCTGGCATACAGCGTTAGTCCTGTGTTTAGCTATGAGCCATAGAACTCACTTTTCCCGATTCATGTCCGCAAATTTACAACAGAACTGTGTTTTCCCAGAACCTCCTATCCCGTGAACCACGAAGCGACGTTGAAAGTCATGATAGGCCGGCTCCGCTGGCTGAATAAAAACGTCGCTCAGCTGTTGCAACAATTGTTTCCGGCCGGTGAAGAAGCTCTGAACTGATTGGGGTGTGAAGAAGTGAACATTTCTCTGGTCTGGCGGCACCAAACACGCCTGTAGTCGGGATAGCAGGGTCTGCGCCGCTTCGGTGCCGTCCCGATCGCCACTGAGTGGTATTGAGTTTTTAAAATTGGATATATCCGATCTCAGTAGGCCAATTTGGTCATGTAGATCCTCTAGCGATGTTGCTGCATCTTTCCGCGACTTCCTCGCATGGTGTCTGTCATTCGCAGTGAGTACGAAAAGTCATCATTAGCTGCGCCGACACTCACTCGTCAGCCCTTTGGATTATAATTGACATCCCGCGTTGGTAGAACTCGAGTTCCCGTTTGCATTTGTCCAAGTCGCCATCCTTTGCCAGTCGGCGATAGGCCAGTTTCCAGGCGTCGAGCTTCGTCGAGGTATGAGGCGGAGCACCGAAGATGCCTTCTATTATCTTATGGAGCTGAGCAACGAGAGTTTGGGAATGCTCCATCATCCAACATATATCCATCCAATTGTCGCCGGTCTGACATGTTTGATGATTTGTATCGAGGTGAGTATCCTGAAATGCTCCGACCACTTGCTCACACGACTTCACCAGCAGGACCAGCGACTCGAGCTCGGGCTGGATTGATTTCGCGTTTCTGCGAAGTTGATTGACATATTTACAAAAGCGTGCAGTGACTTCCACAAGGCCAACGGCTGCCGCTGCTACTGAGAACGGTTCTGCCATAATTGTCTCTGGTCGGAACCGCCAAGTCAACCAAATCTCAGCACGTAGCACGATGGTAGTATGCAAGCGCCCGAAAGGTTAGGTCCGCGATTGCAAATTCCATTACTTTGCCGAAATCTCCTGAGTAATGTTCACCTCCCACAATTACTTCACGAAAATAGTGGAATGATACAGACCCTGTCGTGCACAGGCAAGGCAGACAGCATTCTGGATTCCGAGCTCTTTGTCTTGCAATGATAGGTGGCGTTCTTACGGACATGGTTCTACCGACTACATGTATTTGAAACCCGGTTGGACGTTGTACGACACCGGCTGCATGTTGGGTGAGGGGCTGAGGGGAGGTGCCTTTCGAACTTGTAGTACCGAGGGAGCAGTACAGTCCGTGAGCGGATCCATTAACGTGGGAGGTTTCTCCCCCAGCTCTGTCATATAGACCGCCGAAACCATGTTCAGTATATGGCACAGCATACGGCAATCAGTGCCCAAATAGATTTACCGCGGAGACTGGAATGGGACGGCCCTCGCTTACCAAAGAAGATAGAAGGAAATTCAGAATGATAGGTTCTATCGTAAATGACGAACATATACACTCCTGTTTGAAAAGCTTTTTGGCCACATTATGAAGCCTGCTTGGCACTTCGTCGCAACAGCTTTCCGCGAATAAACAAACCCAACCAGACTACACCGAGAAAAGCAGCAGAAAGGCATTGGAGGGGAAACGCAGATCACGTGGGGTGGTAGGAATCAGAATCGACACGTCACGTCACCCTCATGCTGTATGAGGCCTGTTCCGCAATGTCCCGAGACATTGGCTTGCAAAAACAAAGTGGCTCTATATATGATCGCAGCTTAGACAGTTTGATAGGCGGAGTGGCGTCTTGGCGTCTTGGAAGAGCTTAGCGCTGTGTTCCGACTGCCTCCTTGCTGGGCCTATGGGTGATGTTTTGTTTGCTTTTTACGTAGGAGGCTTCGGAATGCCAGAATGCCGGCAAGCGATCCCTTGAGGTTCCAGGTTGGGAAATGTTGGCTCTTTTCAGAAATCCGGGTGTTTTTCTGAAAGATCCGAGGCCATGGTGATAGCGTTCCATATCCGATTCTTGCAATTAATGCCACACGGAGCGGAAAGCTAGCACGCTTCATATCCACATCTTTGCGTCCAAGGCTCTACTACTCGTGATGATCGACAATTCCGCAACGAAAACAGCCTGTGTAAGCTAGACATCGGCAATGGCGCTACTTCAGGTCGTGATAGTGGCCATGCTGTTATGCGGCGGGATTTGGGTTTCCAACAACGTGTGGTTGTTTGTATGTTCACCCCAAAGCTCCTCATCTGGTCAATCCTTCTTTCCCTTGCTGATAAGCAAAGCCTTCTCGCCATAATCACGGCGAAGACCAAGGATGCGGACGCATAACCCTGCTACCATCGTCATGGCGTCATCCTTTCGGACTCGACAAACTGCTCACGACCTTACGCGCCGAGAAGCAACGACGCCTCCCACTCCTGACGCTCGAAGAGCATGACAAGCATGGCGATACATACGCACAGTACGCTGGCGGGCTATTTACTGTTATTACGAGGGACCCAAGGAATATCGCAGCAGTCCTGAGTACGAAGTTCGACAAGTTCAGCCATGGGACGTTGAGAAAAGTCTGTTTCGGCATTTTACTTGGTGAGGGTATTTTCACCGCGAACGGGGACAGTTGGGCCAGGAGTCGGCGAATGATTGGTAGAGAGCTACACAAACCGGGCTTTCTCAGATTATATGTGCTGGAAGCTGTTTGGCAGGAATTTATGACAGCTATCTCAAAGAAGCAAAGTAAGGAGGGGACGGTGGATGTCAAAGCGTTATTGTTTGACTATGTGTTGGATACTGCCACTGGGTTATTCCTCGGGAAATCAACGGACTTACTGTCGTCGTCCAACCCGGAAGGACAGAGGTTCAGCGAGGCATTCAATAAGGCGCTGCGGTGGCTCGCTATTCGAGAACGGCTTAAGATGTTTGCTTGGGTTGTCTATACACCGGGATTGGTGGGGGCGTGTGCAACCGCACGAGACTACCTAGAGAAACTCATTATTGAGGCACAGCGGGACGAGAAAATCTCCGGCAGCAGTGTGTTCACGGAGTTTCTTGGGCAGTGTCCGGATCTGGGGAAGGCGAGAGATGAGGTTATGAACCTTCTGCTTGCAGGAAGGGACACGAATGCGAGCTTGTTGTGTTGGGTGGTGCTTGTCTTGGCAAGAGAGAGAGGTGTGTGGGAGAGGCTAGAGGATGAGGTCATGCAGAGACTCGGAAGGAACTCCAATAGAACACCTACTGAGGTCGATCTTGCGGAGATGGACTATCTCGACGATGTTGTTAATGAGACGTTGAGGTTCTTTCCCCCAGTGCCGATTAACGGGAGGGTTTGCTGCGAGGATACGGCGCTTCCGACTGGTGGGGGTAAAGATGGGAGCCAACCGATTAAAGTGCCAAAGGGAACACTGATTTGGTTTTCGACTTACGCTTGTCACCATTCTACTAAGCTCTATGGCGATGGAGCCGAAAAATTTCGACCAGAGAGGTGGAGAGAAGTCGGTGTGAAGACAAGGACGTTGAATTATTCTTATCACCCCTTCATTGGTGGGCCTAGGAAGTGTCTTGGGGGTAAGTTAGACTCAATTCCCGCGGCTGTGACTTTGCTTCGAATATTGTCCCCTCGAGTCCACTTTGCCCTTCATTGCGATGATCCACAGCACATATCGGTCTTGTCAATTCTGTCCTTTGTGTCTAACCAAGCTCTCGCTGACGTCAGTCCAGAGAATTTCGCCATCACGCAAGCAAAGTATGTCTTATGCAGGATGGTTCAATGTTTTGGCAAGGTTGAAATCGAAGATCCTTCATACGACCCCTCTGTCGACTGGAAAAATCAGATCAGATATCAGGTCGGGTTGACTATGTCGCCTGAAAATGAGTTGAAAGTCAAGATGGCAGCTAGAGCATAAGTCAGAGGAGTATATCTCGTGTATGTGCGAGACTTTGAGAATTACTGGCAATGGAGTTTTAGTAGATTTAGACCGGGCAATGATGACGTACCAAAGAGTGACTTTTGAGGGTTATTGTTCCATACAATTGCATCCGTTATTTATAACGTAAAGGTTTGCGAGTATCCCCGTTATCGTTAATCACGTCACTTGGCCATCTCATCTATGCTCGATATACTATTATACACATTCTTTAAGCCTGCTTGGAAAATACTTCCGAGAAGAGCTATTCACCTTAAACACTCACCTTAGAATTAATGATTGAACACTATGCATATATAAAGTTCCACCCAGTATCATTACTACATAAACAGCATTACGAGATTGTCGCTACTGATCTGTTCTGTTGCCTTGATGCCGCTGTCAATTATTGCTATCGCGTCGCACATCTAGTATCCGCCTTCTATATGAATGAAATCGCTTTCGCTGTGTTTTTCTACCCTGTATTGAACCGCTGGAATGTCACCAACACTATAAGTCTTGCAATGATCTCGCGTGATGAAGGCCTTATGGGAACCGCTCGTCCCGCTCATGTGTGATCTGAATTTGGTGACTGACGACGATGTGGTTGCCCCTGTCGTTTTGTAGAATTTTTTTGTGGCTCGCGGTATCCGAGAGACTGCCGTCGTCGTCTTTTGTGACTCGTGTTGAGTGCATGCCTCCGTGCTTGTCGAATTCGTCACACGGGCTATTGAGTTCGTATCCATCTTCGCATTCGGCATAGGTGCGGCGCGCGTTGCTCGGGAAGCCGTAGTTGTTTCTCTGCCCGATAGGTGTCTTGCCTGCTGTTGGGTCGGTGGATCCCTCGCTGAGACCAAACACCTTTCGGAACAGTGGCTTGAGGGTTGCTATGCACCCGACAACTACTCCCAGCCCGTTTTCTGCATATCCCCAGAGAGCTATGTCGCTGACGGCGAAGAGGTAGTCCTCGCTGAAGGTGAGCGCGACAGTGTATTTGAGACGAACACAGGCGCTCAGAGAAGCGAAGAAGCCTAAACCCTGGTGAGTAAGCTATGACCAGATTGCGTACACGGCAACCTACCTAGACCCAATACAAAAGCCACTGAGACCTTGGAGTTTCGGTTCAAGTTGACATTCCATAGCAGGGGAATTGGCATGAAAGCAGTGGTCCAATCCGTGAGGATATTAACAGCCGTCGTGGCGTAGTATATATCAGCGAGTATGGCGGAATCGTTGCATTTTCCTCCCTTCTCGAGCAGACTCGTATCCCATGCGGCGGCGACAGGGTTGCACTGGAAGATGATATAGAGAGCCGCAATGAGGTTCATGGTAGTAAACAGCCCAATCGTTACCCAGATTACATAGACGTATGCTTTTCTATTCCGGGCAATGCGTATGAGCATCAGAGCGATTGACAGCTTCACGGGAATGATAGTAACGCAATAGAAAACTTCGAAGAGGAAAAAGAACTAATCCGAGTCAGCATTGATAGCAGGGCAAGAACAGACTCTGCTTACAAAGAGCCCCTTCTCCTCGTAGATTTCATTTCCAGGAAGAGCTAATGTCTTGTTCAGGGCACCTATGCCATTCTTTTAACGATGCTGTTAGTCCGTTTTTGTCTACTATCTCAGCTTCAAACCCTGCCCACTTACAAAAGCACATGCAATACAAGCTGCAGTAAGGACCGTAAATGGTGGCTGCAAGGACGTCAGCTGTTTGCCACTTTTGTTCTTCAGGAAATATTTAGAGGTCGACATACGATAGCCACCGTCATGCACCAATCCTCAATACCCCAAGCCGCTAAACGCAATCTGCAAAACACTCGCAGGCCGTATGTTATGTAACCAAAAATGCCTATTGTAATCACGGCAGCAGCCAGATGTGGCGCGTGGTCCTCGTAGAGAACCATCTTGGTCGATGTCGTCTGGGCTGCTCGTCTTGGTGGCGGAGGTATGTGGTCCGGGATGACAGGTAAAGGCGCAGCCCACTATCGGGATCCCGAAGGAAAATACGTAACTGCGGCAAGAGACAGGAGAGAAGAAGCAAGTTTGACAGGTCCGAAGTGAGTGGTCCTGGTGTCGGGCTTTTGTTCGTTCGCGAACTTCCAACAACTTCACTAGCATGAATTCCACTTTAACTAAGGGATAGGCCCGTTGACATGTGGGGTGCCAGAGAGCCTCAGGGACCTTGCTTGCTGGTCTGGACTGGACCGTAATCGTCTCATACGCAATGGGTGTCCACGGGGCGAATTTTCGGGCTTCTTGCAAGCCCCTTTTCTTAGTCTGCGAGGGGGCAATTGGACCTGCGTACGTACCACCGTACGTTGCAAAGTTGCAGAGCGTCGACGCTGGTGCTCGGCTCGGAAGGAACCTTTGTTATGTTTCGACATTAACAGCCCGCGGGGCGCTTCTCCCCTGCAGCTTGTTAGTGCAGCATAAATGTCGCAGGTGTTCATAAACTCTGTCGCAATGGATTGCGGATCGTTCTCTGATTCCATGTTCGAGAAGTGCAGCTCGCCTCATCGCATCGCGATTATGTATGGGGACCCGGCCGTGCGTCAGTGATTACCGAGGCTGGCTGCGGCTGAACGGAGTGACACCGTACGTTGGTGTCTGGGTGGCATTTCCTCGGAGAGATTATACATAGTCCACTTTAGCTGTGCTACATCGATGTCCAACCCTGGCTCACATTGACACTCGGACGCGTTGCAGTTGGGGCGCCGTTTCACAATGCAACGTCGAGCCGAGTCGATCGTCAGGCATCGAGCGAGAACGCTGATATTCTTCAGCGTACCATCGCGCACGCCTCTTGATCACCAGTTGATATTAAGTACCTAAGATGAAGCCAACCAGGTTTTGCAGATCCTGTCTAGCGTCTCAGATCGATCGTCTCGGTGAAGCGTATGAGTTACATAATAGTCTATCCATCTTTTTTCCTAACCGAACAGACGGTGTAATGAGCTACTGTGGGTCGGGATAGCTCGGGATATGTCGGCAGATGATCTGAAGCCACATGGCAGCTTCACTCAGAACTCACTAGCAACTTGAAAAACTTGGAATTTATGGGTTCCAACACTAACATATGGTGCATTAGCCGATACGACCCTGCACCAATTTAGAGTTTCGGTTCCAAATGAGTCCGTATTAGTTTAGGCACGAATCTCGATACACTTGATGCAAGTGGGCAAAGACGTCTAGAAGACTATTCCGGCAGGTCCTCCCCGTGGTAGGGTAGAAGTTGGGCTCGTTGGTATGTAGGTATCAGTTTGAGTTGATGTTCTCTGAATAGGTGGCGGGTGGGCTCATGGATGGTAGCTTTGACGAAGGAGCAATAGAGCATAACCACTAACCACCTAGCAGCCGAAATCTGGAGCCATTCTCCACCTCGGCCTTTAATATCGACATCGTAGCCACGCAGACGAATTTCAATATCCGGTCAAGTGCTCGCACCTTCTTGTAGATCCGAAATTTAACACAGAGTATGTTTTGCTCTGCACAAGTTTGGCTTGTGAGTCCTTAGGCAAAGTTTGACAAGTCTTAAGCGGGAGTACTAAGCAATAGGACATGAAAATACCCTGTCCAGCGATAAAATCGTGGCGAGTGTGGTGCATCCGGCTGTTTGCTTGCCAGTCGAGGCAATCACAAGAGCTGCACAGTGCATCGCGATGATCCCCCATAGCAGTGGGGGACGGAAGAGAAACTAGAATAACACGATGTTGATTGTAAAATTAATTGAGGTAATACTATAGGTTCGCTTAACATGATTGTTACAAATCTCAACTTTTCGATTATCGCAACTTGTGAGCTGTGATGATGTACAGCTTCTGTAAACACTGGCTGACTTCAGATTGATAATTAGTAACAATCTGTACTAAAATCACTGAGTAAAAGGCACGGGCAAGTGTGAAGGATTGAGAGTGTAAGTGTATCGCATTCGATACAGGAACCCGGGATCGATGCTTTCATAATACATATCTAGTGTATGCCGAAGGCTGTTCATCCCCGTTTCAAAACTAACCTGCTGCCTAAATGCATTTGTAAATGTTTGTCCTATTCTACGTCCTCTCAAAGCTTGATTATTGGAGTTTTTTTTTCAAGCCTAGAAGTATGAGGACTGTTTCAATTCAGGAAACATAAATAATAGAATCCATCTACCCACTTGGCCTATTATACCCTGCGCCGAGAATATGAAATAGTATGGAACGCAGTCTATATCAACCTGTTCTCCAACTTGAAATACACAAAATGGGTTACTAATTATGTGTTGAACACAAGATCATCACGTGACTGCAAGCAAGCCCAATCTTTGAGCAACGCCAGCATGCCTCCGTACAAAGTATGTTTACATGGCACGAAGTTCTTTCTAAGTAGCCAGGTATAAAAGGGCATATTATCATTACAGCTTTACCACTTCGTTGACACCCGTCTTTAGGTATATTTTCTGCGTCGCCAAGGGAGGAGTTCGGTGTTGGCTAGAAGCAGGTCATGCAGACAACCACAGAGCCACTCCCATGACCACCACCCGGCGCACGCCGCGGATATGAAACCCACTGGATTTAGAGACCTTGGGAACAAGGCGGAAGAGTTTTACGATTGGAAGTTTGACACCTTGAAAAATATGGCCGATGCATTTGTAGCACAGCTGGACTAGACAAAGAGAGCTCATTACTATCAATCATTCGTACTTAAACCCTCTACTTCCCTGGATATAGTTGGTTAATCGTAGCCAAAAATGATATTACTTCCCGCGTTGAATTGGATAGTTGGATATGCCTCTTGCTACTATGTTATTAAGAAAGCTGATCCCATATCCAACTCTTCCGCCGGACCCGGCCACCTTTCCGAGGTAGACGCTCGTCGAAGGCTGCTTCAAGGAGTATGAGGATACGAATGCACTCCCATCCCAACTGACCTCTGCAAAGACTTCGAACTCGCTGGTCAAGAGTATGAGGATGCACATGAACCAACACACCAGCAACGGTTAAGTTCACCAGCCACCAGAACACGACAATGTTCTGGTGGAAAGTCTCATAAACTAGAGAACATCAAGGCTACGAAGGATAACACGCAGATATGAGTCGTGGCATAAGATGTAGATTTAGCAAAGACTCCAGGGACTTGGCCTTTAAGCGCCAAGCCGAACAGCCCACGGGTCTTAGACGGACGGAATGGCAAAGTCCCGGCTGGCGAAGCGGATAACGAAGGGGCTTTCCGCAGCGGGTGTCACACGGACAGGACCAACATACCTACAGCAGTATATTCACCAGGTGTAAGTAGGCACAGGACCTAAAGCAACGATGGCTATAGCAACGCGTACCAAGACTGGCATATATAAATACACTAAATATACTTCTAGAATATACAGTATTAAAGGCTATTTCTATATATAAAAAAAGGTAATAATTTTAGCTATAATAAAAAAAACTATAGCTTTTAAGATTTATTAAAAATTATTATTAAATTTAACTTATTTTAAGCCTTTAAATATAAGCTTTTATTATAAATAATTTTTAATTACTTTAAAGTTATTTTATTTATTAATTTTATATATTTTAGCCGAAAAAGCTTTATAAATTTTTAAACTACGTTTAAACAAACTACCGTTAATAATACTAGCACTTTTTATCCGAAAATATTCCTTTTATTTTTAATAATATTTATTACTAGCGGTAATACGTTAATTAAAACGTTAAAAATTTTTTGATTTTAAATAAAACTAGCTTTATTATTATTTATTAAAACTTTTATTATTTAAATAAAATCTAGCTTAAAATTAAGCGACTTTAAAAAATTTAGCAAATTAAAAAAAAAAAGTTTTAAAAAAAAAACGAAAAAAATAAATTAAAAAAAAAAAAAAAAAACTATTTATTTATATTTCAATCTATCTTTTTATTTTTTGCCTATTTATTAATAAATATTTTTATACGAACATAAATTTTAAAAATTTTTATCGATTTAAAATCTCAAAACGAAAAAACGATATTTTGTATTTTTATACTTAAAACCTTTTTTATAGTATTAATTTTACTTTTTTTAAAAAAAGTATTAAATGTTATTAACTAGTTTTATTTATTAAAAAAACAATAGTAATAACGTTTCGTTAAATTTTTTATTAAACTTATTATTTTAATATATATTACGTTTTAATATTTTATTATATCGAATTTTATTTTTATGCCCGAAAACTAAAATTTTATATTTTATAATATACTAAATTACGATATAATTATAACAAATAGTTATATAAAACTAAAAACTAGTTTTAATATATAAAAGAATTTACTTAAATAAATAATAAAACTTTATAAATAAATAAAAAATACTTATTATATATTAAAAACTTTATTTTAAATTATAAATAAACGTATTTATAAAAACAAATAATTTCGGGCTAACTATATAATTATATATAATATATATTAAGCCATATAATAGCTATATAATATAAATATATAAATATTATAAAAATAAATTTATATATTTTATAATTAAATTATAAAAACTAATAATAAATTTGTTTTTTAAATTTAAAATATTATTAGTCGATTTTCCGAAAACGAAGAGATTTATATTTAAACGATTAAAAAGCTCGAATAAATTATTACTTAATATCGTTAAACTTTGTTATATATATACGAAAACCTATAACGGTAATTATTTTTAAAAAAAAAGTAATTATATAAACTATTAATAAGAAAATATAAATTAATAATTTCCTAACTCGTAAATTTTTCGCTTTTTATTAAATAAATAAAAAAATATAATAATAAATTAATAACTTTTATATATATATTTAAGCTATTTTAGCTAAGTTTTAAAATTAATTCGTTAATTATTAACGTATTAACGTTAATACGGTATTAAAAAATTTTAAAAAACAAGCTATTAATTAGTTTATAGCTAGTTATTTTTTTTTTTTTTTTTAGCTATTTATAAAACGTTACGCGTTTTTTAACTAAGTATTTTAGTTTAGAAACAAAAATATATAATAAGCTATTTTCTTAGAACTTACGGCGATTATAGGTTCGACGTATTGCCGAGAGCGCGAAAGCTAATTTTGTAGCCGTTAAAGCCGGTTTTTTTATATTAAAAAGGAATAAACTTTTTAAAAATAATCTAAACGATTTTGAAAACGACGGCAGTTTTTAAAAACCGTTTTGAAATTTATTACGCAAACTTTTTTAAAGCTTTTTTCGATTATTATTATATTTTAATAATAATAATCCTAATTTTAATCGATTTATTAAAATATTAAAAAAATTCGTTAAATTTATAGTTATTATATTTAATTTATTTTATTTAAACAAACTTTTTACTTATAATAAAAAAAACAAATTTAAGTTTTAATATTAGTAGCTAAAAATAAAATTATATTTATAAACATATAACGAAAGTTTTCCGGAAAATTATTATAAAATTAATTAAATCGGTTTATTATTAATAAATTAAGTTTAAACTTAATATTAATAATAAATAACCTAAATATTTAAAATAAGCTTTTTAAATAAATAATTAAGCTATATGCTAGTAATAAAAAAAAAATTCCATAATTTTTTAAAAAAATATTATAACTTTAAAACAATATAGGTTTTAATTTATAACGGCAATATATTTTAATATTTTATTAAATTATTCGATTTAAATAAAATAATATAATAATCTAGAACTATTTTTTAAAACTATATAGCTAAAACTTTGCCCGATAAAATCGTTAAACTTATATATTTTTAATAAAAAAGTCTGCTTAATAATAATAAAGATTTTTTTGCCGCTATATAAAAAGTTAAATAAATTTACGAAAATATACTATTTAATCTAGGCATTTCGTCGGTAAAAAAAAAGCTTATTTCGATATTAAAGCGTTTAAAATCGGGCTAATAATTATTAAATAAAAAAAATCGCTTTAATTTAAGCTAAAACTAATTTTTGAAAAAAAGCGGTTAATAAAAAAACAAAACAACAAAAGCTAAATTATTTTTTAAAACTAAAAAATGGCTAAATATTTAAAAATATTAACCAAGTTTTTATCGATTAATAAAAACGTAATAAAAAAAACTATTAACGATATAAACGTAATAATTATTATATTTTAAAATATTATATTAAAAAAGATATTAATAATAATAACTTATTTTAATCGGCTAAAAAAATTTTTTATTAAACGTAAAAGTATTAAAAATCTTGTTTTTATTAATAGTATTAAAAAAATAAAAATAAACGTTATTACTATAAACGCTTTTTTTTATTTATAGTATTTAAAAATAAAAAAATCGGACTTAAATTTTTAAAAAAGTTTTATATTATATTATATAAAATACGATTTATAAAAAGTATATATTTTCGGGTATATAATATTAAACGGCTTAATTTAAAACTTAAAAGTAATAATAAAAAAACTAAAGAAAAAAAACTAGTATTTAGTTATAAACCGATTGTTTTTATAACTTTTTTATATAATAATTAAAAATATTTAGTTTAAATATTATTAAATATTAAAAGTTTTGTTTTAATTATATTATTTTTAAAAATAAAGTTATAAAAAATTTTTATTATTAAACGAAATATTATTTAATTTATAATAACTTTTAATATATTTATTATATATAAAAAAAAATACTATTTAGAAAAACTAATATTTTATTATTAAAAAGATTATTTTATACAGTTTAGCTTTAAATTAATAAATATAAATAAAAAATGCAATTTTATTTTGCTTTTATAATAATTAAAACAGTATTAACCGGCTTATTTTTTTACCGATATTAAAAAAATACGGTTTATTTTTAATTATTATTAAAAAAACTATATTAATTTAATAATAATTAAACAAAAAATAACTACTATAATTTTACTATAAACAGACTTATAGTAAAAAGCTTTTTAATATATATTAAAACGTTTTAAAAAATTTTTATTTATTATGTTCAAAAAAATAACTAGCCGTCTCCCCGATTATAAGCTTTAAAATTATATAATTAATTTCGTAAAAAACAAAACTGCTTTTTAAAGTTTATTTTATATAATAATAATAAAAAAACTTAATGCTTTAAAACTTTAGTTAGAAAATATATTTAAATCTAGTTATATTTATAAGTTTATATTTTTATATAACGTATTTATAATATTTATAAAAAAAAAATCCGTAAAACTTTTTCCGATTAATAATCGATTATCGAAAATTAAATAATATTACTATTTTTATATAATATTTTATATTATTTATTAACGAGTTATAAAATTGTTTTCGTATAACGAAATAGTTTATTAAAATTGATTTAAAAATAAAGTTTTATTTAATTAAAATTAAAAAAAGTTATAAATAAAAAACCGTTTTTAAATATAAATATAGTTTATATAAATATATTATTATATTTATAAATTTTATTAATATATTAGCTGTTCTTTAGTTTATAATAAATTATATTTTTTAAAATTTGATTAATTTAAAACTATTAATATATTTAAATAACTTATTTATTTATACTAAAACCGTAAAAAAATATAACCGTATTGTAAAAAAAATGCTTTAACGACTTATTAAATATTATTTAGTTATAGCTTTTTAAAAATATTATTAATAAATATAACAAGTTAAGTTTTTAAACTACGATATTAATACTGATAAAATTTTAATATTAAAAAACAAAATAAAAGTTATCAAAAAATAAAAACTTTTTAAAACTTTAAAAAAATCTTAGTTTTTTATCGGCTTTGCCAATTTCTACCGAAAATTTATTAAAAGATTTTTATTAATAGTTAAACCTTTTATAAATAAAAATAAAAAAAATAAACAAAATTAGAAATAAAATAATATTATATAAAAAACGTTTTATAAACTTAAATATTAGTTTATTATTGTTTTAATCTTTATTTATTTCAATTTGGAAAAAATAGCAATCGTTAAAACTAATGCCTTAAATTTTGCTTTAAATAAAATATTTTTATAAAAAAAAAAAATTAATAAACTTTATTTTATTGTTTTTTATTTTAAAAAGCTAATGCTAATAAAAATAAACTATAAAATATATAATAAAAAACTATTCGTAATAATAAACAGCTTTAATTGCTAGCAATAATATTTAAAAAATATAAAATATAAAATAAAAATATATTTTAATTATTAAAACTTGTTTTATTTTATTACTACTAAAATATTTAACCGTTATTAAATAAAATAATTATAATAATTGTTTACGTATTTGTTTATTATTAATTATTGTTTAAATAAATAAAATAAAAAAGCTAATATATTATTTAAACTGTTATAATACCGCTTTAAAAAAAGAAAAAAAAGAAAAACTAGCCGATTATTTTAATTTTATAAAAAAAACATTTTTTAAACTCGACGGGCTTAATTTTTATTAGCTTAGCCGTAATAATTTTAAAATTAAAACGATTATATAGCTTGTTTATTTTATAATAACTGCTAAAGTTTATTAAAAAAGTTAAAAAAGCAGCTAATAAAAACTTAAAATATATTTTATAAAAAAAAAAACTATTTAAAAATATAAAATTTATAAACGATTTTTTATATAAAAAAAAACGTTTATAAATTTTTATAAAAAACTTATAAAAAAAAGTTATTAAATTAAAATATAATATACTAGTAATTAAATATATAAAAATAAATAAAATATTAAAACTAATTACCCGAAACTTTTAATAACTAAATATAAAAAAAACGGTCCGTAACTTTATAAACGGATATTTTAAATATTAACGGAATAAGCTATTATAATACGGTTTTTATAGCTTGTTTTAATTTATAAAACTATATTATAAACTTTAGCAATTGATAACTATAAATTTTATTATTAACTTTTTTTTATTAAATAAATACGATTTTATTTAAATAATAGTAAATTTGTTTATTAAAATAGTTTATTTTATTTTTTTTAAAATAAGCGAAAAAAAAACTAAAAATCTGATTAAAATTTTCGTTAAAAATTATTAAAAGCTTTATAATATGTTTTTTAATATTATTTCCGACTGTAATTTTAGATTTATTGCCTATTTATAAAAAGACTTTCTTAAACTAATAAGTATTAAACCCCGAATAAATATAGCTTTTTATTTTTAAACCGACGGGTAAATAAAACGATTTAATTAGTTTTTTAAAATTTATTTATAAACTTTCGTTAATTATAAAATAACTAATTAAAAAAACCTGCTTTTTATAGCTAAATTTGTTTATAATAACGCGGCTTCGGCTTTAATTTATATAATATTTTTTACGCTAACTATAAATATTATTTTATAGCGTATAACTTTTTTTAAACGTTTTAAAAAATTTAAAAAGCCGATTTTATTTATATTAAATAGACTAAATATATAAAAAAGCTAAATAATATTTAAATAAAAGCTGCTAACGAATAAAAAAATAAGCTAATAAAAAAAAAAAAGCTTAGTTTATAAAAAAAATCAATTAATAATATTAAACGTTAAAAATATTAAAACAAAACGTTTTATTAAAAAATTAAACTAAAAAATATTAAAAGTTTTTTAAAATCTAAAAAGTAATTTTTTTTATTACTATTAAATTTATATTTTTAAAAAGCTAAAAAATCTATAATTTTTTTTATATTTTATTTATCGAACTTTTTTACGTTAATAATTAAAAACTTTTTAACTTTAATTAAATCTTATAAAAAACAATTTTAATTAAGCTTAATAACTATAAAATTAAAAAGATTTTAAATTTTATTGAAATTAAAAAATATATTAAATATTTAATTAAATAATAAAAATAGCTTATAAAAAAGCATTAAACTTAAAAGCTTTATAATTATATAAATATTAAAAACGTTAAAAATAAAATTAAGCAGTTTTATTAATAAAACCTAAAAAAACCGGCAAACCTCTAAACTTAATAATATTTAAAATTAAGCATTAAAAAAAAATAGTATTATACGGATAAAACCAATATACTTACAGTAATATATTTACCAAATATAAATAAACACAAAACCTAAAACAGCGATAGCTATAATAACACGTATTAAAACTAACATATATAAATATACCAAATACACTTTTAAAATATACGGTATTAAAAGCCATTTCTATATATAAAAAAAAGCAATAATTCTAGCTATAGCGAAAAGAACTATGGCCTTTAAGACTTATTAAGAATTATTATTAAATTTGACTTATTCCAAGCCCTTAAACACAAGCCCTTATCACAGCGGGCCGGACGAGTCATCTACAACAAGAGTCATTACACGTGACGAGTAATCCAACAATTAATACAGCCAAGACGTATAAATGACAATGCGGAGAAAAATACGATGCGCTTGCGTGCGGCAGGAATAGCGTCCGGGTGGTTCTGCGTCTCGGCCGCTATCATGTGTTGAATTGCTTGGCTATTAAGTAATGGATGAGGTCACCACTTTTATACATGGGAGTTGTGTTCGACCTGGCTCACTTGGGTATATAACGGCTGTAGTCATCCGAAACTTCGAAGGGGACGATGTTCAGGGCTTCATTTTGTATTGAATAGGTAGCCCTTTTTGGTCACAGCACCTCCGCCACCCCGTATTAACCGGAGCCATAGCTAAGGTCCCGGCGCTAGTGGACGAGACGACGACGCTGTTCATGACGCATCAGTAGCTGAAAGATCTGCCGAAGCCTCCGGCGCCGACGTTTGCGACGCAGGGACCCAGCTCTTACCAGTGCGCGAAGCTGATACACGGGGTACCGGGAATACGGTCGAGGACGATGAGGAGGAGGAGGAGGAGGACCAGGGGTATCTAGAGCAGCGCGAAGACAGACTTGACCTCGCCGAAGACGCGGACGAAAGCGACGATGAAGACGACGATAGATACAGAGGCGTTAAAGTCGGCCAGGAACTGCAAGAGGACGCAGATGGCAGTGATCTCGGATGGGATGGACAGGATGTTGCCGTAGACCAGGTTCCACCCGACGAGGAATCCGGCGTGCGGCACGGCACAGATGCCCAGGCCTATCCTGGCATACCCCAGCAGGACTGATGGTCTGCACGGTGCCCCCGAAGCTGAGGAAGAAGTCCATGCTGACGGCGCCGGCGATCCCCAGCATCGAGAACCGACGCTGCACCATGCCGCGCTTATGATGTCGGTCTTCGGCCGCAGTGATGCGGCCGCCATTCCGATCTTGCTTTCTGCCCCGGCGCCTGGTGAATGTCACGGTCCCGAATGTCCCAGAGTACGCCACATCATCTGCCCATGGTAGCAGCGCATCGTCTTGATGCACATCGCTCGTCCCAGATAGTTTTGAGACTGCAGACCGCAATGGCCCGCTCGTCGTGGAATGCGACTGACCGAGTTAGACATGGCTTAAATGTGGTGATGATATGCATAACATCAAGGATTGTCGGTTTCACTTGTCGAACTGACCATTTCGGCTAGGGAGTCACGTCTCGGCGAAGACTTCGTGTTCTGTGAGCTTTCCGCTCACTTGCTGATTTGCGCCTGAGAACAGGTGAATGGTTACAGCAACGCTACGAATACTCTAGTGCGACAGGGTATTCGCTCGTGCTGTGCTTTTCATTAACGATTGACATCCTTTTGTGCTTCTTGATAATACTTGGACAGGTTTTGCGAGGTCGTTTTGTTGAGAACATGACTGAGCGCCGTAAGCTCATCCTCAGGTTTGCGCGTATGTATTCCGGTTGGTCAAGACTTCGCGCAAGAATGGCCTTTGGGCAGACTCGCATTCGTCGCTCTTTGTAATACTGAATAGATACTGGCTACATGATGTACTTGAAGGTTGCTTTAGGAGCTACTCAAATACAATACACATGTCTGCAACATTGTCATAATCTTTAAGTTGATAGACTCCGTGCATATCGCCAACGAATGGTTACTACATGACAATACCCTTCGTGAAATGTGTGGTCTCCTAAGTTGATCAGCGGAAAGTACAACTCTGTTTTGTTGTCTCATGCCTTCTTGGCACATCCCCCTCGGTCGTAACACGATATCTGGCGTTCTGGAGTATTATCAGTATTACCAGAGATGTCTGACGCGAGCTACATCAGCGGCTGCGACCATGTTTATTTCCAATGCCGGATCATATCATCGTCGCCGGCGTTGGCCTCTCGATTGTCAACAGCGTGGTGGTTTCATTAAGATTCGCCGCGCGAAAGAGGCAAAACCAACACCTAAAAGCCGTTGAGTTGCTTCTCGTCCACGTAACGGTGTTATCTCTCTTTCATATCTCATTGTGTTAATGCCAAGTACAAGAAACTAACCCAGTCATATAGTTTAGGTAGCTACTCAACATAGGAACCGGTATCGCCATGGTCTACGGAGTCTTAAAGAAACCCCAGGGTCCCCCTACGTTCTCCCACCAGGCGCACCGGACGACGTGCCCCAAACAGAATTAGAGCAACGTGGTCTGGAGGTGGTAGTATGGACCTAAGATCCCCCAGCATACATTCATTGCACCTAACAAAATGGGCCTAAACCCTTCTCCTCCCACTCACCTTAGGCTGCAACAAAACCAGCTTCCTTTGGACATTGGACTTCTTGTTAGGATATAGGCCCATTTAGTCGGCTTCCTATACATAGGGGCCTGCCATGCTCTATGGAGCATGTGACAGGGGGCCAGATGTGTATATTTACTATAGTTATCCCTGCATCTATTTGGTAAACAGTTAGAATCTCATCTTTTTATATTTCACTATTCATGAGCGTTTACAGCATTTCCCAAAGCTTTTTCGATCACTGCGCTCTTATCTCCGTGACACTTCTTATTCGAATTCTTGTTATGTGTCGGTGGACTTTTGAACTCTTTGCAAATCCGTTAGGGCGATTATTGACTTCTGTATACCTGATTCCATACCATACTCCGTAATCACTATCGCAGATACTATTATCGACGTGATATCTTTGCCATACCGATGCCCCCGGTGTGTTAGCAAATAGCTTTCGCCGTTCTAACGTGAATGTGCCTGCTAGGTCGGGCGGTCGGTATCTCCGCTGTATTCCTGTTTGGAGCAATGTGAGCATGAAAGACACACAATTGCAACCCCCTTGGGCTGACGGATGATATCCAGAACGGTTGCAGCTTCCTCACTCGTCTTATCATAACATCGAAGCTATTCGTCGTTGGGTATGCCGACAATGGTGGTCCATAAGTAACCAGATATCAATCTTTCACTCACGAATGCTGAGTTTGTCAATACTCTTCGTCATCTCGTTTGTCTACTGGGGCATGGTCGAGAGCGGCGTCGCCGTATCTGTCCCTTGTCCAGGTACTCCCTAGGTCTAGAGAAAGGGCTCGACATGAGCACCTATCCTCAGGGTTGGAAAGAGCATGATGACGACGAGTCTCATTTCACTGCGACTCTTGAGATAGAAGCCCAGTCAAGAGAGCATTTACCCCAGACTGGAGCCATCATCGTATGGAACAGTCGAAAGAGGGCGCAGCGTTCCGACTGCAAACTCGTAGCCGTGGAATAGAGATTGCGAGAAACATCTGGTGGAAGCTGGCATGCATGTTTCGGGATATGATAGCTTTGTAGGCTTTAGGATTAGAGCAGAGCCAGAATTATGCTGCGACAAACGAAGACGAGGGATTGGTCTTGGGCAATGAGCTCTTGAAATTCGGAACTAATGATATGTACAAGCTTGCGCACAAATGCTCTTCTCTCTATTTTCTAGCGACGGCAGTAGGTTCCCATGAGGTGATCTTGGATTTGACGCTGGAAGTCTGTCAGCAAAAATCAAACTTATTATCAGCGTACTGAACTGTATACGCACGTGCTGTAGGGCTTGTAGGCGCCACGGGTCTGGGTGTAGTTGGGAATGGTCTTGGGGTCGGTGTCCTCCCAGGCCTTGCGCTTGTATTGGAGGAGAGGGTCTTCGGTCGGGGGCTTATCGACGCCGTACGACATCCAGGCGTGCCAGCCGGGTTCAATCTGGGCGCTGTGGTTGAGGCTATGCGTCAGTAGGACATCGGGGGAGGTGGCGTTGGGCTATGGCGTAACATACGCGTCGAAGTCATGGACCTTGTAGTCAACCCATCTCGTTCGGACTGAGATCGGTCAGCGCGGTCTCCCATGAAGCAGTTTGACTATTAAAATGCTAGGGGCACTGCAACATACGGGGCAGGTCCTCGTTGTTCTCGAAGTATTTGTTGCCGAAGCGGTCGGTGCCAATCAGAGTGCCGGCCTTGGTGTCACCTGGGACGTATGAGTGAGTTGCGGAATCGGTGTCAAGAGTGACGATGCCTCATACCGATGTACTGATTGTCGCGGATCGGTGGTTAGCAGAGCTTTGGGGTCGAGTGCGGTGTGTCGTCGAGGGGTTAAACGTACTTGCATCTGGCGCCAGGCATCCTGTTGTCGCAGCAGGGGTTAGCAGTGCGCGATGGCGGGGAATGCAGACAAACGTACTCGGATGCCGACCTTCCGAATGTTCTGGAGGGTGCGTGTGATGGTCGACATGGTGGGCAGAAGTGAATTGGGGGGGCCAATTCGACGTGATCTGCCTCGAACGTTGATGATGATGTCGGAAGCTTCAATTGGCGGCGAAGAGCTTCAGATTCACTAATCGAGGCGGCTCTTCCCCCAAATGCATTAGCTCATATCTACTTAACGCAGCATGTGCAGCTACTCAAGCTGTAAGCAACTAGCGGAGATATGTCATTGGGCGCACCACGCGGGCGAAGGTACCCTTGTACCGAGAGGAAATGACGATTCATCCCTGTCACGACCTTTGACGCGGTCATACATCGAAGTGAAGTGACAAAAAGACCGTGATTGTTGGTGGCTGTCGCAACACGAGCGCAATCAGCTGAGATGATCGTCCGGAGTACAGCAAGATGCTGTCGAGCTGTCCGGCCCATTCTACAGCGACAGGCAGCCCAATATGCCCGTCAGACGCGCAGGCGATACTCGACACCAGCAAGCCCATTGCCAGCAGGTAGCCCGACGAGCTCTGCCGGCATGTTGGCTCCTTTCACGAACGAGTTCGATCGCATCGCTCCCTCCTTTAGGATTGATGGTTCTCAGATCCAGATAATAACGTCGCCCGCCGATTTCTACGAAACACTGAAAGCAAGCATCCTCTTGTTCTAGCAAAATTACCGACACACACTAACTCCGACGCTTTAGTCCAAGATACGACATGCGAAGAAGCGTATATTTCTGTCAACCTTGTATATTGGAAAGTCAGAGAAGGAACTGGTGAGATGCATCACCAAGACAATAGTCATGTGCTTTCGCTGACCAACTGCAAGATCGCAACATTGCAAGACGCCCTTCGTAATAATCCAGAGCTAACGCTGAGCATTCTTACCGATGCTCTGCGTGGCACTCGAGAGGCGCCTAGTCCCTCATGCGCCTCTCTTCTGGCTCCTCTCATCACCGAATTCGGGCCAGGTCGGGTCGAGATCCGGATGTACCATACACCCAACCTGACAGGCCTACGGAAGAAATACATACCCAAGCGCATCAACGAAGGATGGGGCTTACAGCATATGAAGCTATATGGAGTCGATGACGAAATAATACTCTCGGGGTATAATCATATACACCAGACTATGAAACGAAGAGAAGGCTAATTACGAGACTAGCGCGAATCTCTCAGAGGATTACTTCACAAATCGTCTAGACCGATACCATCTCTTCAGCTCAAAGGAGATCACCGAGTACTTCTTCGGATTACACCAAGGTGTCGCCTCTCTCAGTTTTCGCGCCGAACCATCTCAGGAACCTTCTGGCTTCCAGCTTCATTGGCCATCAACAAACGCGGCTCCTTCCCCACTCGAGCAACCTAAGGAGTACATCTCTAAATCAACAGCACTTATCAGCAAGCTCGTCTCTTTGAGCGAGGCTCACACTAAATCAATTACAGATGATACATCGAAAAAAGACACGACGGTCTATATGCTCGGACAACTCTCACAGTTGATGAAGCCCAATGCCTCAACCGAGTTACCAGTCGTCACTCATCTCCTAAAGACTCTCGCTGAGCCCCAGTATTCGGACTCTTCCTGGACATTCACAGCAGGATACTTCAACCTGGACCCTTCACTCAGAAACCTCCTACTTTCTACCGCATCACAGAACAATGTCGTTATTACAGCGTCGCCGTGGGCTAACGGGTTTTATGGATCCAAAGGGGTGTCGGGTATGTTGCCAGGCGCATATACCTACCTAGCAAGGAAGTTCCTACGAGAAGTACATCAGCGTAGGCGCGACTCTTCCATCGTCCTCAAAGAATGGCGTAAGGGTACCGTTGGTGAACCTGAAGCCTGGACTTACCACGCCAAGGGCCTATGGGTCACACTACCTGGAGAGGCTGGTCCCTCTATGACCATCATTGGAAGCTCCAACTACACGAAGCGAAGCTACTCTCACGATCTCGAAGCCGGCGCTCTGGTTGTCACTGAGAACGAAGATTTGAAAAAGAGAATGAAAGCAGAACAAGAGGCGCTTCAAGACAATGCCAAGCCTGTCACATTGGACGAATTTTCCACAACGGAAAGAAGAGTCGGACTCCATATTCGTATTTCGATGCTTATCGTGACTCTTGTCGGAGGGGCGCTGTAGGGAATCAGACTGTGCCTTGTTAACGGCCAGCCCACTATGCAAGCCTCGCCTATCGCGTATTCCGAACACATTCTAGCCTCCCACCAAACCAATTTCCGCGCCGAAACCTCCTGTCAGCTTTTGGACGAGGCGAGACATCTTCAGCTCTCCCTACACCTCTACATACGCTTTGCCGACCTGCCAACGGAAATAGGGAGTCCCGGTGCCTCAATGCAGAAACTAGCTAGTCTATACATGCATTCGTCATAATTACAGGTCGTCAACGGGGCGAGCATGTGTATGACACAGGATTCTCAGCGCAATCATCCGAGAATGCAGCGCGGAGAATGCTACATTGTAATATACCTGCATGACCATACAATAGACAAAACGATACGGCTCAGTGTACAATATCGCATAGAAGATACCTTCAATACAATTGAGACAAACAACGATCATCAGCTCCAAGGCTCTCTGCAATCCACTCGATCAAAACATGAACATTTAGGCAAACGGAACACGCCCTGCATGCATGCAACATTCATCACTTGCGCATATTTCAAACCACATTCGCCCCTATCTTATACACTGTCAAAAGCTCTAAGCTGCCGGACAATTATCTATGTACAACACCTCTACACAATGTCGAATCTCAACATCATTGTCCATTATACATCATCAAACAACGACCCCCTTTGTTCGACTTAGCTTCTCAATGCGGAACCACAACATGGCTTTGTGTACTTTAGCGACGAGTACAACGACCTCGTGTTCGAGTCGATACCACCATATCTTGCATCCATAGCGTGGTCTATCATCTTGGATTGTCCTGCATCACCATGGCCAAAACACGAAGCAGATCCGAAGCTGAAACCTCGCCTCGGAAGTCCAAGAGGTCAAAGAAAGGTCCCACAGGCCTACTTTCCCCCGTATCTCCCAAAGAAAGAGAGACGTCAACAGTCGCGCCATCTCCCGAAGACCCAGAGATCTCAACCCTCGTAGACGAATTCTTACATACTATCACCGGACCTATCGCACCAATTGCTACAGCATTTTGCCGCGGCATCGACTCTGCAGAAAGTGGCATCTCGAGGCTTCATCCCACCCGCTCAAGCCCCCTATGGAAATCCCTAAACATTCAGAAGCCCATCCTTCTCCCCTCGTCGACAACATGGGAGATCATGCCCCCATCCTACGAAGTATTCATAAACGAGTTGATAAGTAGCTACACAAAGGCGTCTATCAACGTCTACACGGTCGGGAAACCCCTAGAGCCAGCAGGAGACGACGCGTTCGTGCGCTGTATATGGCAGCTGCAAGAGCCTGATCCCGAGCGCACGAACTACGCAATAAACATCCCGACAGATACTGCAAAGATGATAATCCCTGCCAGATTGAAGAGCACGGGAGTCCCGTACGGCAAGCAGACGACGACTACCAACATCACGCCTCGGCACACGTTTGTGGATCTTCACATCGGTTCGTGCAATTTTCATATCTGTTGTCCCCTCTCACCCAACTCTCAGACATGCCAAATCCTAACACATCCAGACCACGGCCGCCACGGCCTAACAGCCCTCTTCGGCCCCTGCATCAAGCTCTGGGCCCTCTACCCACCCACCCCACACAACCTCTCCCTCTACTCCTCCGCCGTAACCAGCTCCACGCCCTTCGCTTCCCTATCCTCCTCCCTCGAAGGCGGCGAATTCTGCATAACAACATCAAAAGACACGCTCTACTTACCCCCGGGTTGTCTCCACGCCACGTACACCCTGCGCGGTGGTCTAACTCCGGGTTTCGAATACACGACTGCTGAGTGTCTAGATGTCAGCGCGCGAGTCTTGGATATAAATAAGAGGAAGTTCAGATTGGGGCCTGGTGACTACGAGCCCTTTTTAGAGGCTGTTGTCTTGGCGCTCAGAGATGGGGCGAAAAGGAGTGAGGAGGCCGAAATGAATTTATGTGCAGTATATAAGGCCGTTGCGAAACATAAGGGCAAAGCTGCCGCTGAAATTAGGAGGCTGACTAAGGGGCGTGCTTGTAAGGGTTGTGGGGAGGCGTGGAAGGCGCATTTGTAGATATATAGAGGATGTGGTTGCGCAAGAGTGGTATTACATCGGAATACAATAGTATATCGGAATATCTATCTTATTTAGACTTGCATCACTGAAGGAAATCATGGATCAGGCCTTGCTACCCATTAAATACTACACGTCTTACAACTCCCCAAGGACCCCGATTCGCCAGCCTCGTCCCTAACCTCGTGCCTCTTGTCACTCTTCTGTCCCAGTCCAAGACAACTAGCCATCTTGAAGAAAATGTCCACGTTCCCATAAACACCCCCAAAATCCTCCTGACAAGGCCCCATAGCAAAAACCGGTACGTCGGTCAACGAATGCACACCCTGCGCCTCCACTGTTGCCAGCGTACCATTGACCACAAACCCATCAACCGCATCTTCGGGGTTCGCAAACAAGTCCTCTTCATCAAAGCCCTCTATCTCCGTTGCCGGAGTACGAGGACCGTCAGAATGAACACGGTAATTTTCTCTATGATCTGGCATGCCGCCAAATCCCTGTGCGAGTGTGTATCTCGGATCCCAGTTCACCGGGAAGGAAGTACCGGTGTTATATGATATGCCTTCAGCGGGGACGGTGTATTGAGATAAACCAGAGTTGACATAAGTCCCGACCGCACGGCGTTTAGACCGGTTGTCTTTTTGCTCTGCGAGGTACTTAGTGTCCACGCCTCCAAAGACGTCGAAGCCGTGGCCGTGGTCGGCGGTTACGAGGACGAGCGTTCTTTCCAGCTCGCCGATGGCTTTCAGGTGCTCAATTGTGGCTTTGATAGTATCATCCAGTTCTAACAGGTCACCCAATGCACGGTCGTAGTCTAGCGTGTGCATCTGCTTGTCAATTGATGCGCCCTCGGACATGAGGAAGAAGCCCTTGTCTCCGCCGCGGTGGTGTAGCACGTCAATGGCTTTTAGTGTCATGTCCTTCAAACCGGGCAGGTCAAGGGCAGGCGTCTCAGCACCATGAGGATCGTTTTCGAAAGCTTGCAGATTCTCAGTGTAGATGTTGCGGTCCAGCCAAACAGGTAAGTGTGAGCGACAGAAGATACCCAGCGCTCGACTGCTGTTTCCCAGCTCGAGGAGAGCGGACTTGGTGTTTGCGATGTCGTACCCTGCTGAAGAGAATTCGGCGTAGTAGTCTTTCCCCTCGTAGCTGTCGGCTCCGGGATAGAATTGCTCGGCTCCACCGCCGAAGTAGGCGTCGGGTCCGCCTTGCTTAGTCCAAGTGTAGTTGCTGACGGAGTGCAAGGCCTGGTCTATGAGCGCACCATAGGCGTAGCGCGAGCGACTGTGGCCTGTCAGAGCAATAGGTGTCGCGTCGGCGATTTGGGCGGTAGATACGGCGCCCCAGGCAGAGCCCTGTTGAGGCCATGAGTTGAATGTTCAACTGCAGAGAATTTTGGCAGCTTACCCAGATACGCTTAACCATCTCCACGATCGTCTCAACCTTCGGGTCATCGAACAAGTCTGGAGAAGAGTCGGCATAAACACTGATTCCACGGTCAGTGATGAGTCGTCGCATGAATTGGTGGTTGTAAGTCCTACCCCATGGCGTTGACAGTGCTCTTGTGGCCGGAGTACAGCGCAGATGCAGAATTGGCACTGTCGGTGATGTAGCTGTCAAGCGAATGGGTCATTTGGTGACCCAAGACGGGGAATTTACTTAATGAGGTTGTCAGTAACTTAATTGAACGTATTAGATATATAGGGGCTTCACATACTCCATCTGCAAGGTGGACTGATATTTGCCGTTGATGCTCTTGTGGCCAAGGAGACGAGCGGCGGTGATCATGTTGGTAGTCATGCCGTCACCTAATAGGGGTAATTCCGTCAAATTGTATTTCGTTCAAATGAGACAGCCATGCTTACCAATGAAGAGAATAACGTTCTTGGCCTTCTTGCGAGTAGCCAGAGGACGCACTACCCACTCAGCAGTTGTCTTCTTGCCATTGTAGTAGTGTAGCTCGACGACATAGGTACCAGGTTCATAGATAGCCAATCGTCGATAAGCCTTTGCGGCAACATTGACAACAGACGGTGTGCCGGCATCCTCCGCGAAAAGATCTTCGTACCAAGTGAAATTCCAGTTCTCAATCTTCGGCTCCTTGATATCAAAGAAATCAGTAATCCGCCGTGTCTTTCCGCCCTCCTTCTTGATGGTCACGGAGAACTCATCGTCCGGGACACCATTGTTGTACGCTTCCGAGCCGTTGACAGGCGCATGGACCTCAATTCGCAGGTCGAAATATTGACCAGGTAAGAAGTCGGTCTGATCGGGAGGCAGTACACAACCAAGCGAGGGGCACGCACCAAGACGCTGGTAGTGCTGACCAGCGACCACGGCTAATGATGCCGTCCACAAAGCGAGAGAAGCTACCCTACCCATTGTGTCTTGATGTCAAGTTGGGTATCAATTGCTGCTCAATCGCAATTGCAATCGATCGCAAAAAAAAAAAAAACCAAGATGCAGCAGTTCATCCCAATTTAAGTTCGACGGTGGCCAAGCTTCTTATGCAGGGAAGCTACGATCAAGCTCCAATCTGCCAAGGTTCGAACACACGTGCTGCAGTGCAACGGTGATTTGATGGGTGCGAGCCGACTATCAACAGGCGTGGCGTTCGAGAGCCAAGAATATATGGTCTTGGGTGGTTGGTATGCATCCTTGTCAATCTTCTAGAAGACGGTTCTGGTACCTGATGTAGGAGGTATCATTGGAGCTGCATGCTCGCGTGCGGTGCTGTCTTCCTGCCCCGACTCTTCGTTGTTGAGGCCTCAAAGTGCATCTATCAAGATAACCGCCAGTCAAGATGTGATGAAAGCACTTTGAAGCTCATTATTGAGTTCCCATCATCAATGTCGTATGTTATACACAACTTCTCCTGCCATCCTCGTTCTCAGCTGGTGCACTAGAGATGTATTCACGCAACATACAGCCCACCTCGGTTGGCTTGGCCAAACATGTCGTCGACAACGTGGTTCATTCGCGGCCCACCATTGGTCCCAAATGGATGCATTTTCGGAAAGCGGGATGAGGCGCCAAGACTCAAGTTCTTGGCGGAATACCAGCATTACGTCTCACACACCATTTGATGAACGAGATATGCTTTCTCCTGCCATGAAGTGGAATTGGCCTCGGGTCACGTGCTATTTGAGCCGCCGACCTTGGCGGTGGCACCTCATCCGCGGTTGCAGTACAATATCAGAAGACTGATATATTTTATGTGCGTCTCGAGTCTCGAGACTGCATGCGGAAATTTGGAGAGTATGGGTAGTTACAATTAACTCCGAGATTGACCGCAGTAATAGTGATTAATTCCGGCCACCCTCTCTATCATTGTCGTCTTTCAACCATCGATAGGTAGGAGAGCTCGCTGTTTAGGATTTTAGTAAAAGATGTCGTCTCACGGAGGTAAGAGCGTAATAATCGAGGAAGCTTTTAAGTAG
Source organism: Xylariaceae sp. FL1272 (assembly GCA_022432385.1). Taxonomy (NCBI): domain Eukaryota; kingdom Fungi; phylum Ascomycota; class Sordariomycetes; order Xylariales; family Xylariaceae; species Xylariaceae sp. FL1272. The sequence goes on from JAJJXC010000062.1 coordinate 113,262, forward strand.
TGCTATAGACGCTTATGTATACGGAATAATAAAAGGATAAGATTTTAATTATTTACCGGATTGAAAAAGGGATAACTATTATATATATATATATATATCTATTTGTATTTTTACTAAGTATTTTAGGAAGTACGGCAGATTTCTTTATATAAAAAGCCGAATAAATAGGTTTATTTTTTAATATATTTTTTTAATAAAGCTTAATAAAAGATTATCTATTTTAAAAAACTTACGGATAAAGCTTTATAGCTTAAATATAATATATTTTTACGATGTTTTTATTAGTATTAAAAAATAATGTTTATTTTTTTAAATTATTATTTAACGTGTTTTTTTAGTAATTAGTATATATTTTTAATGCTTTTAAAATTTTATGCTTTAATTAAACGAAATAAACGGCGTTGTTATTATAAATTATTAAAATTTTATAATTAAACGTATAAATAGTTATTTTTTACGCTTTAATTAGTTTAAAATAACCGTTAGCTTATTTGAAGTAAGTTTTCGGCTTTAAATTAACTGTTTAAAAACAAATATAAACTTTAAAAGTAATATAAAAAATGCGTTACGGTAATAATTATAATACGCGCGTAAATATTTTTTAATTATATAAATAAACTTTTTCCGAAATTTTTAATATTTTTTTTTAATATTAAACTTATTAAATACGTTGTTTTTTCGTTTGAAAAAACGCTAACGTAATATTAAAAGTTTTTAATTAATATTGTAATGAATAAACTATTAAGCTTTTTATTTTTTTTACTATTATAAATATTTTCGCGTATTATTTTAATTATTTTTTTACGCGTGTTATATATATTAATATACGCGATTTAAATATTTTAACGTATTTTTTATCGTTTTCGTTGCCGTATTAATAGTAATTTTAGTTTTAATTTAAAAAACAAGCTTATTTACGTAAATATTATATTATTTTTAAAAATATTTTATCGCTTTATTAATGTTTACTAATTTAAACGTAGTTTAATTTAAATATTTTTATCGGCCGTTGTTTTATTTGCCGTTTTATAAATATTTTTAATTTTAATAAGTTTTTTTAATATTAATTAATATTTAATAACGTTGTTTTTTTGCTTTTATTTGTAATATTTTAGCTATTACTTGTTATAATGTTTTTTTACCGTTTTTTGCGCTTTTATAGCTTTTTATAAAATACGTTTTTATGTTTTTAAAAGCTTATAATTAAATTATAAACTATATTAATATAAATAAAAAAAAAAAAAAAAGTTTTAAGTTTTTTATAAATATATTTAATGTTTTTTAACGAGTAATACTATTAACGTTATGTTTTTAAATTAGCGATAACGATTTTAATAATAGCGGCGCCAATGTTAAAAAAAGCAAGAAAAAAAAGCAAAAAAAAGCATATTTCGGTTTTTATAAGCTTATATTTTACTATATCCGCTATAAATACCTTCGAGTATTATATATATATTTAAAAGTTTATATATTATTTAAAACTATTTTAAGTTTTATATAGTATTTTGTTTTTTTTATATACGTTTTATTTTTAAAAGTATGTGTTTTGGCTTATACGTTTTTTTTGTTTAAAATATCGATAAAAATTAATATTATATTGGCTGTTTTAGCAGGTATTTGTGTTTTGCGATATACGTACGTTTTATATTTTTGTTTTATATTTATATATTAATAAAATATAGTCCGTCTTATTTTTTTTCGGTAATAAAAGATTTTTTTATTAAGTTTTAAAAAGTTTTAGCCAATTTTTTTTAACGCTAATTTTATAAATTATTTTCGAGTATTATATATATATTTTAAAGCTCGAGTATTAATAAATATATAGCGTCGTTTGCGTGCTATTTACGCTATTTTTTTCGATTGTTATAAAAAAGGAAAAAAAGATTTCGTTATTTAATATAAACGTTATAATAAGCTTTTAGCCGCTTTTTTAATTTTTATTAATAGCGTTTTTAATATTTAAATATGTATATATAGTGTTTGTTTATATTTTAAAGTTAATATTTTGTTTTATTTTGGTTTAGCGGCTTTTAAGCTTATTAATATATAAGTTTGCGGTTTTTAGGCTTATATAATAAAAATTTTTTACGTTAAGTTTAGCGTTTTTCCTATTTGTTTAATTATTATTTATACTGTAATATATTTACGTATTTTACTAAACTTTTTCTAATTTTTTACTTTTGTATTTATATATTAGTCGTAATTTTTCGAGCATTTTAAATTTATTTTTATACGTTTAATAAGTTTTTTATAGACTTATTTCTATATTTAAGTTATTATAGATATATTAATTTAATTGCTATATTCTTTTTTTTTAAGGCTTTATATTATAAACTTTTAAAGTAGTTTAAAAAACTTTATATAGATTTAGCAAAGTTTTAAAATGCTTAAATTAAAACTAAAAAAAGTTTTTTATTAGTTTATTTACTAGTATTTAATTAATAAGAAAATATTATATTTTAAAGCTATTTTTTCAGTGCTTTTAGCGCGTTTATATATTATAAATATTAATATATTTAAGCTGAGTACTTATTTGTTTGTTTTCTTTTACGATAAGACGAATAATTTATTTATTATCATTAAATACCGTGTACGTTTTTTTAAAATCGAGTTAAACGTTATAAAATAGTTTTTTTAGCGTTATTGTTTTTTTTGCAATATATTAAAAAATTGTTATTTTAGTTTTAATTATTAAAGTTATTACCGTATTTTATCGAGCTAATTTTTAAATAATAAAACCTTTAAAAAATATAACAATTTATTTATAGGTTAATTTTTAAGTTAGTTTATCGTTTATAAATAATACGTTTTTAGCGATTATAAAAGCTTATGTTTTTTTGTTTTATATTTTATACCGAATTTTTAAATATTTAATTAAATATAAATATTTATTTATTTTATTTGCCGTTTAAATATATTTTCGATTTAGGTTATATAAGTATTTAAAAAGTACTAACGTAATATAAACTACGTTTAGCCGTATTATTATAACCGTATATAAAATTAATTTAATACGTTTTTAAAATATGCGTATTTTGGCTTTAAAAGCTGTTTTTATATTTTTTTCGAACTTAGAAACAAATAAAAAAGTTTTAAAAGTAAAAAAATCGTTTGTTAAACCGTATTTAATTATAACGCGTTTAATATATAAGTTATAAAATAGTATTATAGTGCGTTTTGTTTTATTTTTTATTATTTTAATTTTTAAAAACTATTTTACGTTTTTTTAAGCTTAATTTTATACGTAAAGTTTAATACGTTTATAATCGCCTAATCTTTCTTTTCGTACTTTTTTTTATAATATATAAAATAGTCGTCGATATAAAACATTACGAAAACTTTTTTTTACGCGTTATAAAAAAAACACGGGTTTTTTTTTAAAGCTTTTAGTTTTAAAGACTTTAAAATATTTAAAAACTTTTTATACTATAATAATAGTAAGTTTTTAAGCTTATAAATAGCTTTTTTAACTTAAAAACAATATTCGGGCTTTTTAAACTTTTTTAAAAGCTCGGCAATAGTTATTTTATAGCTTGCTTTGCTTGCATTTAAGAATACGTTCTTAATATCGAATTATTTACATTTTATATTAAACTCTACTATAAACGTTATTATAATTTTAAACGTTTTTACAGCAAGCGTAGCCGTATAAATCGATTATATTATATTAGTTTTTTAAAAAAAAAACTTTAATTATAAATCTTAATTTATAAATCTCGAAATATTTATTTATATTATATTTATAGTTAGATACTTATTTTAAAAATATAAAACGGTATTTTATTTAAGTATAAAAAATAATAATTAATGTTTATTTTTTTATAAAAGTTTTTATCTCGTTTTATACATTAGCTATAAAATATTTCCTTAAATAATAATTTTTTAACTAAGTCTAAGTTTTCGGCTAAGTTTTTTTAATGTTTTTTTTATATAACCGCTTATTAAAACGGTATTTTAAAAGCTTATTAGCGTTTTTACCGTTTAATACGGTAATAGGCCTATTTTTTACTATTGTTACAAATATTGCGTATAATGTTTTATGCTTTTTTTTATTTAAATATAACAAGTTTTTTTAATTAAAAAAAAAATATATAAAAATATTTAAAGCTTTAAACTATTTAAAAACAATCTACCTTTTATAAAAAGCACGGTATGCGCTATTTTACTGCTTTTTATACTTTAGTATATTAATACTAGTTTTTTATTTAACGGCTTTGTTTTAATTTTTTTATTAATTTTTACTAATAAGCTTTAGTTTTTAAGCTTAGTTACGTTTTAATTCGTTTTTAAAAATTTTAATCTATTTTTTTACGCTATTGTTTACTGTTTTCTTAATTTTTAAAAGTTTTATTTAAATTAGCCCGCTATCGTTTTAATATATTAAAAGGTTCGTTTTGTTAAAAACTTATAGTTTTTTTTATATCGCTCGATAACGTAACTATAATTTTATTTTTAATTATTTTATAATTCAATAATATAAGTTCCCTAAAACGTATAAGCTTTTTTAGCGCTTTTTTAGTGTTTTTTCCAGGTTTAAATAATTATTTTTATAACTTTATTATTTATTTTTTACTTCCGGGGTTTTTAGTTTTGATTTAAAATTTTCCTTTTTAATTTATTTCTTTTTATTTTATTCCTTTAAAATATTTAAAACTAGGTTAAAAAGCTTTTTTAAGTTTTAAAACGTAATAAATTTTAAATTTTAAATAATCAAAAGATTAATCTTTTTTTTTTAACTTTTTATATTTACTCCCGATTTATTAAAGCTTATAAAAATATTTAAAATAATAGTTATAGCCGGATTAACGTTTTTAAATATATTTAAAATTTTAACTGCGTTTTTTTAAATATATTTAACGCTTTATTAAATATAGTTTTCAAGTTTTATAATTTTAATCCGTTGTTTTTTAAATTTATCGTTTTTATAAAACCGGTTTTTATGAAACTTAACGTTTTGTATAACGATTATTTCGTTTAAATCTAATAGTTATACGTAATATAAATTAAAAATAACATAACTTATTAAATATTTTATAAAAACATATAGTTATATTTTATATATTTGTTTATTATTTAAATTTTTAGTTTTTTTACGTAAAACGTAATATAAGTATTTATATATATATAAGCCGTTTTACAAAAGCTTTAAATCGTTTATAAAGCTTTTAATAATATTTAAGCTATATTATTTAAAATATGCTATAAACTATTTATATAGTTTTTTAATAAAAAATAGTTAATCGTTTAAAACGTATAGTAATATATTATAAATTTATATTACTGTTTAAACGATTTTCAATTATAAATTTTTAAATAAGCCGGCTTTAAAATGCATTTTAATTTTTATATTAATAATAGTCTATTTTAAGCGTTCGATGTTTTTATTAAGCTTATAAATTGCTATTAAAGTTTTTTTAAACGAAATACCTTTTATTTTAGCCTAATTAACAAATTAGGTCTTTTTTTTTAAAATTGTAAACTGTTGCTTTATTATTACTAAAAAAAATAGCGATTATAAAACGGAATTTACGGCGTACTTAAGCTTTAAACTTTTTAATTGTTTTAAAAACGCAATTTTAAGTTTTATAATAAAACGTATATATATAATATTATTAAATATTTATTTTTTATTAATAATAATTACTTTAAACGGTTAAAGTTTGTTAAAAAGTTAAAAAAATCTTATAAAATGCGGTAAAAAAGTCGACTTAAATAATATTCTTTCGGTTTTTTTAATATGATATTTTTTACATTTATTGTTATATAAACTTTATAATTTTTTCGTAAAGTTTTTGTAAACTTAATACTTTTTACGTAAATAGTTGCTTATTTAACTACCGTAAAGCTTTAATGCCTTTTTCTGGTATATTACTTTTTTAAGGTGTTATAACGGTTTAGTTAAGGGGTTTTTAACGGGCTATATTTTTTTTTCTTATATTTAAACGAGCTTAAAACTAAGCCGTTTAGGCTTATTAAGATTTTATAAAGCTATATAATAAAAATTAAATTGTTTTTACAAATAAAGTAAAAAATAATAAGCTTATATTTAAAAAAAACTATATTAACTATTTTAATAAACTGTTTAATAATTTTGCTATTATTAAGATCACCGATATAAAAAATACAATTTTTTTTATATAATTATGTTTTTATTTTATAAAATATAAAAGCTTTTAAAATAATATTAACGTAAAAACTTTTAATATAAGCTATATTAATTAAAATTAAATTAATAGTTTTTAGTTTTTTTTTTAAGTTAAAAGCTTTTTTAAATATACGTATATTTTAAAACCTAATTAAAAAAAAACTTATATTATATAATATTTAATCTTCGTTAAAAAACTTTTTAATAAAACTTAGTTTTAAAAAAATTAAGTTATTAATAATATATATAGTACTATAATTATTAAATACGATATTCTTTAAAAACGGACTATAGCAGTATTTAAAAATAGTAAAAGCATAAAAAGCTTTTTTTAAAATAGAAAGATTAATTATTATTACGGCTATATTAATACTTTAGTTATTTTATAAGTTTTAAAACGAGCTTTAATTATTTAATCGTTTACGAAAACTTCGGTTAAATAATTTACCGCGTTTTTTACCTTTATTACTAAATAAAATTATATTTTTATTTTTAATTTTAAATATTAAGTTTTAAACTTTATTTTTTTAATAATAGTATAAAATGCTTTTTATTTTAAGCTTTTATACCGAGACTTGATTTTTTAATACTTTTAAGCGTTTAAAATACGCTTTAAATTATTAAACGAAACTTTTATTACCGTATAACGAAATAATTAATACGTTTATAATGTTTAAATATAGTTATAGTAAAGCCTATTTTTTTTATAAAAACAGTTTTAAAATTATCCTTTTCTATTTTAATTAACGTTTAAATTTTATAGATTTTAAAACGGTTAATACTTAAAAAAAGCAAGAAAAACGTTTTTACTTCTAAAAATAGCAGCTAATAAAAAAATATTATATTTATTTTTAAATTAAATATTTAAAATAACAAACTTTTTTAAATATATACCAAAATCGTTAAACGTTTAAACCTTTTTACTAAGCTCGATTTATTAATTTATACGCTAGTTAATAATAAAAAAAACTTAATAAAAAACGATATACGTAATTAATTAAAAAAAGTTTTTAACGTTTATTTTTTTTTAATATCGGGGATACCGAGCGTTTTCGTGTTTTAATAAATTGTTTTTTAACGTATAACCTATAATTATATAAATGTTTTTTTAGTTTTAATATTTTAAAAAATTTTACGATACTATTTTCGTACTCGGTTATATTTTTTAAATTAGTTAAAATTATATTGCTTTTTTAAAAATCGTATAATATTTTATTTATTATATAGCTTTATTTTTTAAAAAATATAAAAATTAATCGATTTTATATAATTTAAATCTATAGTTCTATCGATTTAATCAAATATTATAATATAGTTTTAATTTTTAATAGCTTATTTATTAATTGCAAGCTTATAATATTACAACTAGTTATTATAAGCTTTGTTTTTTTTTATATTAAAAAAACGCCGTATTAAGCTAGAGCTTTTTTTTTAAATGTTTTTACGCGCTTTTTAAGCTCGTATTAAAAGAATTTATTTTTAATATAAACTAGAATACGTTTAATTAGTTTTATACTTAAATCGGTTTTTAAAATATTAAACTAGTTTTAAACGTTAAAATTAGTTACTAAGTTTTAAAAAATACGATACTAAATAAGCTAATTTATTAAAATCTTTAAATAAAGTTTATTAAAATCGATAATTATTTTAAATTAAACAGTAAACATAATAAGCTAAAAAGTATAAATTTTCGTAAAAAATACTCGTAAAAATTTAAAGCTTAAAAAATAAATAATTTTATAACACGTTTAATAATACCGGATTTTATTTATAAACCGAGTTTATAACTTTTATAAAAATAAAAACGTAGTAATCGAAAAAGCTTTTAAATAGTACTATAAACGCTTATATATACGGAATAATAAAAAAATAAGATTCTAACTATTTGTGACGACCCGGTTTACCTAAAGATCGGTTTAATAAGGTTTTGATTCGGCAAGAATTACAGTAGTAAAATCGGTGGTCAATTATCTTTACAAGTCGTTAGGAGATTTTTCCTATTTAATTCTAAGAACGAAGTAAATATTTAAATTAAAAGATAAGTAAAAGAATAACTAGATATATAGAATTTTTTTTTTTATAACATTTTTTTTTCTTATTAAATGTAGTATGCTTTAATATGTTTTTAGAGCATTTTTAATCGTTATTTTTGCTGCTTTGGTTTTTTTTTAAAGCATTTTAGATCAAAATTACGTAATTTTATGCTTATTTTTTAAATATACATTTTTCCGTTAATCGTACTTAAACTATTTATTTTTTGCTAAATTTAAATAATAAGCTAACTAAAATATTAGTTCGTAATATTATTTTTTTCTTTTTATTATTATTGTTTTTAATAATAAAAAAGTGTAAGTATTCCGTTTATTACGTTTTGGTTTTTTTTCTTTTAGTTTTTGACTAATTTTTTATTATATTAGACCGAATCCGAAAACTTTACGCAAAACCTAAAAACTTTACCGCCTATCGAATCGATTTAATAATCGCTTTCGACAATTACGGATATAAAGTTATGCTTTATATTCGTTACGACTTTTCCGGCTTAAAGTATATAATAATAAATAGGGTAAAAAGATTTAAAGAGTGCATTTTTTTAAATGTTTTTTATGATAGGCAAAACGTACTTTTTTTTTTTTTTTAAAATATTAATTCCGAATATATTCGTATTAAAAAAAAAAAAAAAGCTTAACCGAAAAGCGTTTTTTTTAAAGCTTAACGAAAAATAACCGAAATATAGCAAGAAATAAATAATATTTTATCGAAATTGCTGCGTTTTTATAAATAAAGGGATTTTTTTCGAAAACGTAGTATAAAAATGGTTTAACGAAACGTAAATACGCTTAACGAGTTAAATAAAATTAAACGGATTAAAAAAAAGCGGCAAAAAGTAATAAAAAAATAATCCCGTTTGTCGAAATCTTTTACCGTTTTTAATTTTAACTGGTTTTTGTTCGATTTTTTAAGTGTTAACTTTTTTTTGTTTTTAATCGATCCGGGTTCTAGCGGTAAAAACGTTTAACCGCTTTTAACGCGTTCGTTAAAAACTTTTTAAGTTTTTATAAATTTTTTATATATAAATAACTTTTTTATTTAATTAAATATTAAAGTTCCTTTTTATATTAACGTGAATTTAATATATTTTCGATTTTATATTCGTTTTAGTCGATTTTGATTTTTAGTTTTATTTAAAATTTAGCGTTTTTTAGTGCTGGTTTTAATAATAAAATATAGAAAACCGGGTATATTTTTATTTTTTAAAGTAATAATAGTTAATAATTCAAATTTGAAAGTTTTTCCGAAATTTTGAATAGTTTAATAAATTTGTATTTAAGTTTCGTATTTGGTCGTTTTTTAGCTTTAATATTTTTTATTAAAAAATAGACTTTATCCTCTTTTTTAAAAATCGGCTCCGAAAACTTTTTTTTATCCGCGTAGCGTTTTATATATTTTTATAAAAACATTATTTTTTTCTATAAATACCGATATAAACTTATAAGTTTATCGGCTTTTATTTTAGCTTTTAATACTGTAATTTTATTTTAAATAGGTTGCCGTAAAATATTTAGGTTATAACTATAGTTTGCTTTGAAAAATAATATATTTATGTTTTTATTATTTAAGCTATTATAAGCTAATTATGCCGTAAATAACTTTGTAACCTAATTATTTTATTAGTAATTAATATAGTATTTAAAATATGCTTTTAATATTTAGTTTAATCGTTTATTTTGTTTATTCGTTTAAAAATAATATGCTGTCGTTATTTTATATTTTATGCCGATAGCGTAAACTAGTAATTGCTAGTATTTCGAGGCTATAGTTTTTTTCCGATTTGTGATCCATTTTTTAGGCTATTTGTAATTAAATACTACATACCGGATGATTATATAAACTATATTTTCCGTTAAAATAACTTTTTTATATAGGATAAACAATTTATATTTTATTATTTTATTAATAACAACTAAAATATTATTATAGTATATTTTTATTATAAGTTTTTTCGATTTAGAAAGTTTTATAATAAAATCGAATACTATTTTTAGCCATATTTTACTTAATAGTAATATTAATTATAATGAGCTATAAAATTTATATCGTTATAGTTTTGTTTTGTTATAAAAGTTATATTTTTATAAAACTTTTTTAACTATTAATTTTATTTTTAAAAAGTTATAGTTTTTTCGTAAACGAGTAATAATTTTAAACTATTTTTAGTATTTTATAAATAAATGCTCGTGTAATTTTTTAACTAACGTTTTTTGCAGTTTTAAAAAAATATAAAGCTTATTTTTATATATTATTATATAAAATATATTATTAACGCTTTATCGATAATAATCTCGAAATTTCGTTTTATTTAGCAATTTCGATTTTAGAACATTATTTAAATAAATTGCTAAACGTTTTTTTTATTTTTTATAGTCGTTGATCGTTATTATTATTATAAGATTTTTTGTTTCGTTAAGTTTTAAAATAGCGTAGTTTTTAGATTTATTTTAAATTTTATGTTTTAGTTTTTTATTTAAAACATTTGTTTTAATATTTTTAATACTTTTAACGTAAATAATTTTAACGTTAAACTATGTTATAAATTTCTATTATCGAATTTGTTTTCGATTAAATTTTTTAATAAATAAAAACGTCGTAAAATTTTTATAATTAATAAAAACTTTTATCGGTATTTTAGCTCCGATAAAATAGTGCTTTTATTTTTAAAAAGTATATATAATCGCTATTAATTTTTTGTTATAAATAAGATAATTTAATTAAAGTCTGGTTAGTTTTTTTAAAAAAAATGCAATTAGGTGCAGTTTGCCGTTATTATCTTGTTGCCCGAAATATTTTCCGATAGCAAAGTCCGATATATTTGTTTTAATTTCGAATTTTTTATTTAGGTCTAGTAGTTATAAAATAAAGTTATTAAATATTTTGTCCCTTATTTTTTTAAAAGCTTTTTGTTCTAATTTTTTTTATAAAAATAAAACATTTTTTCGCGTTAAATTCGTAAAAACTGCTGTAATTTTTCCGAAATTTCGTATTAATAGTCTTATATAATTAATAAACTTTAAAAATGTTTTAACTTTTTTAACAAATTTCGGTGGTTACTATTTTCGAATAGCTACGATTTTTTTTTCTTAAATCTAAATTTATTTAAGTATTATCGTAAAACTTAGAAAATCTACTTTTTATTAATAAAACTTGGTTTTTTTAAGATATATTTTAATTTTTATATTTTATAATGTTTAAAATACTAATCGTATATGTTTTGTATGTTTTTTTTATATATTCGAGTATATTAGAATATTGTTTAAATAAACTATTATAAATTTTTTTAAAAATATTTGTAAAATATGCGTAAAACGTCGCTGTTATAATGCTAAAACGTTTGTTAAACTTTTTTACATAATAAAATATTTATATAGTCTTTTATTTATAGCGAATACTATTTTATATTTATGGCTTTTTGCTATTTAAATTTAATAAAATGTTTTTAGCATATTAATCGCCGTATATTATTATATTTTATAAAGCTAATTTTATAGATTATTAATTTTTAATATCGGTTTTACGTTTTTAATTATAATATCGTTTAACGTTTTATAATCGATATAAAGTTTTTTTGTTTCGATTTTTTTACTATCGATTACTTTTAGTATTTAAAATAGTTATAATCGTGCTAAAGATATTAAAAGTTTAATAAATTTTTTTGCTAGATTTTTTTTAATATATTTTTATTTTTTATGTTTTTATTTTACGTTTTTAGGTCGAAATCTATAAAATAATAACTTGGCTCTTTTTTTTAATAATATTTCGTGATTTTATAGGCTATATTTTAATAACGTTATGTTTTTTTTTGTTTTGAATAGTTTTTAAAACTTTTGAAATTTTTCTAAAATATTAAAATTAGTTTTTTTTAACTTTTTTTCGGTTATAAGTTAAGTAAATATTGTTTTTAGTCTACGTACGACCTTTTTCTGAAATGCTATAAAAACATAACTATTTTTTAGTATTTTTTATTAAAGTTAATCGGGTTTTTAATTAATTCGTAAATTGTTTGCTTATAACTAAAGTAATTTTAAAATTATTTTATATTAAGATATATTTATAATATTAAAAAAAATTTGTTCTTATTTGTTTTAGATTTTTATAAAAAATACTGCAGTTTTTTGTAATATTTTTTTTGGTCGTATATACTTAAATTTTTATTAAAGGTCGTAAGTTCGTAAAGGTTTTTTTTCTATATTTACGGTATATTATATTTATTAACAATTTATAATAATATAAAACTACCGGTTATTTTAGTATTAATAATTACTTAAATCGGATATCTATAATATATAACTATTATAATTAATCGTTTATTTTATATTAAAACATTTATATATAATAAAAGTTTCGTTTTTATTATATTAATTAATTATACGTTTTTTACTGCCGATTTTTAATGTTTTTTAACTGTTTTCGTAATTTGTTAAGCTTGTTTTTCGTTCGTTAATCCCGTATTATCTAGTTTTATTTAATAATCGTTTTATATACTTTTTGGTATAGTTTTTTAAAGCTAATTTTTTGTTCGCTCGTTATATTTTTAGTCTATTTTTTAATTAATTTTAAACGTTGTTTTTATTGTGTTAAAAGATTTAAAATTTGTGATTATAATGTTGTAAAGCCTTTTTTTTTTATAAATTATTAAAGTTTTTTTTGATTTTTTTTGCTTTTAAATTTTTTAATAATTGCAGATTTTATAACTATATAAACTCGACACTCGTTTTTATAGCAATTAATAAAAAAGTTGCGGTTTTATATGCAGTTTTTAAGCTATTTAGGATTTTTTCCGAATATTATATAGCTTTTGCTATATTTTTTAACAAATACTATTTTTTTAATTTTATCGTCGAAATATAGAAATAAAATTAGTTAACCGTAGTTTTGTTTTAAAAACTATTTGTTTTTAAATTTGTTTTTTAAATAATATAAACAAAAATTATAGATATATAATATTTATAAAAAAATGTCATGGCTTTTATTTGTATAGCTTATTTTTTTTTGTTTTTTTTTTATAGTAATTTTTTTGCTATGTTTAAAATATAACGTAATAATTGCACTAATTAATACTATATCGTTATAAAACAGGTTTTTTTCCGTCGTTACGAACTAATTTTTTTTTGTTAAAATGTTTTAAATTATATTAATATATTTTTAAAATAATTGTAGTTCGTTCGAAAATTTTTTTAAATTTTTAGAATCAGTAACTTTTTTTTATAACTAACTTTATTTTAAAAACTTTAACTGTTTAAAAACTTTACGTTAGGCCTTAGTTATTTTAGTTTTCGTTATATAAGTACTAGTTTTTTCGATTATATCGATATTAGTTTAGATTTTTTTTAAGTTTTTTTTATTTCGGATAAAAGCTCGTTTAAAATAAAACTTATTTAAATCTCGTCGTATAGTTTTTATTGCCATATTTTCGAGTTGTTTTTTATAGGATTTATGTTAATATTTTCTATATTTATACTATAAAACATACTTAAAGCATTTTTCGCTTTTTAGCTAACCGAAATCTTTTTTTTTAATAAAGTTCTAAATATTTTAATAATTTTTTCTTTTTTTGGAATTAAAGGACGTCGTTTTATTATAAAAACATTATTATTGTTTTCATTACTTACGTTTACGGCTACCTATTCTTTAAATATTTTTTTAGTTTTAGGCTTAAAATATTTATTAACGTAATATTTTTTTTCCTAACAATTATAGCAAATAACTTTATTTAAATTAGTTTTGTTTTTGTTTTTTTTTTGTCGCTGGTTTAACTGTTTTTTATTATTTATATCGATTTTTATTAATCCGGATTAAGTTCTATAAAACGTATTGTTATCTTTTCGCTTTTTATTTATATTAAAATTAATTTGTTTAGCTTTATTTTTTTTTTCTAATTTTCTAAAATAGTTACGATTATTAATTCGTATCCTATTTATAATATAGGTTTTAAAATTTTTCGGACGTTTTATTTTATAGAAATCGTTTTTAACTTTATTTTTAAGTCTTTTATAGAACTAATTTATAAAAACATTTTTATTATTTTAATTTGTATATAAAAATAGTTGTTTAAACTTAGTTATATATTTAAAAACTGATTTTTTTTATTTTAGTCGTTTAAGTTTTCGAGCTGCTGTTTAGGCTTTTTTTAGGTTATTAAAGATTTTTTTAATCCGATTTTTAAAGTAGGCGTAGTTTAAAAACATTTTAATAGTTTCGTTTTTTTGCTGATTTTTTATATTGTTAAAATAGTTTCGTATAATCGGCTCGAACTATTTAATTGCGCTTTTTTTAAAGAATTTAACAATATAAAAAAATTTTTCAAATTCGGTTAGTATATTTTATTTGTAAAATAATATATAAGCTTTAGTTTAAATAAAAAATGTTTATATATAATTATTTATACTATCGAAATAAATAAAAATAAAAAACCTATATTTTTTATTTAGTCGTTATTTTTTTATAATTTATTATTATATATTTAATTATTTATTAGTATTTTATAACTTTATAATACGTTATTATATAGCCTGTATTTATTACGTAATGTTTGTTATAGTTACCGTTAGGCTAGCAATCGTATTGCTACTAGGTATCGGAACGTTTGGTATTATTTAGGATGTCGTAATTAATTACGTAGTTAAACCGCTATAATAAATCAATAATTTTTTAAAATATAACGACTGAGTTTATTTAAAATCGGTTTAATAAGGTTTTAATTCGGCAAAAATTACAGTAATAAAATCAGTGGTTAATTATTTTTACAAGTCGTTAAAAGATTTTTCTTATTTAATTTTAAAAACGAAATAAATATTTAAATTAAAAAATAAATAAAAAAATGACTAGATATATAAAATTTCTTTCTTTTTTATAATATTTTTTTCTTTTTATTAAATGTAGTATGCTTTAATATACTTTTAGAACATCTTTAATCGTTATTTCTGCTGCTTTATTTCTTTTTTAAAGCACTTTAGATTAAGATCACGTGACCTTATGCTTATTTTTTAAATATGCATTTTCTTGTTAATCGTGCTTAGACTACTTATTCCCCGCTAGGCCTGAACAATAGGCTAGCTGGAATGTTGGTTCGTAACACTATTTACCGGATTAAAAAAAGGATAACTACTATATATATACATATTTGTACCCCTGCCAAGTGCTCCAAGGAGCACGGCAGACTCCCTCATATAGGAAGCCGAATAAGTAGGTCTACTTCCTGACATGTCGTCTCACTAATTTGTTGTTATCGACCGACCAAAGTATTGCATAGCCCTAAATAAGTGCGCGGGCTGTCACAGTTATGAAGGCATGTCTTCGTGCGAGTCAGGGTTATACCCGAAATTTTTGCGGACTTTCTCTCTTTTGCGGAGGAGTGGTGATGATTGGCCACCAAGACATACTCCAAGATATCTTCCGCTATTGTTGTCTTATGCCAAGTACAGTCTATCACCTACTACCCCGCAAGTCACGGAACAACTCGCTCTCTTTCACTCTGCCTGGTGCATATGGACTTGCTGGTGACAACCTTATTAAAGTTAATCAAACTCAAAGAATAATTAGCCTCCACCCGAGAGGTGGCCGAACAGTCCCGAGTAAGCTTTTGTGTATTCCATGATTACCAGGTAACGATTTTATGCCCAACGTATATTTTGTTATCATTCTACAGCTTGATTGCGCATTGCTAGGAAGGGCATCTCTTCACACGATCTTAACTCAAGGCATGTGCGGCGTCTTTCTAGTCATGCTGAAGTCCACCGACTACTCCGTCCACTCTCCGAGGCGCGCTGCCTCGCGATGAGTGGACTCATATCCAAACTAAGACTCTGTGTAACTGATCATATTGCATGTAACTACATGATATGTTCTCACTGTTTTGTTTGGCCTCATCTCGGACTCTGTGGCCAGACGCCTAAAGTCGATTTCTTTCTATATCTCCATTGTAATTTAAAGCTTTCAAGGTGGCGAGTTACGCTCATGCGAACAAGTCAGTGTTCGCCAGACTTATTAGTGTCGTCTGATTCTCATCTTGAATTGGGATTCCCATGATGAGCGCTCGAGCGAGAACAAATATTGTGCATGAAGTAGTCTATGGTTTGCATCTCGCTGGACGACGCAAACAGAGAAGCTGGGTCGATATTATTTTGGACGTTCTTATGTCTTCCAATGCGGTCTTAGGGTGCAATTAGCCCGCCTATGGACATCCAGCGTTCATAAACTTCTCAACACTTTCTTAGACTCTTCGACAAGATCCCAGTAGCTCGACGAATCTATTTTCTTCAATCATTCTGAACATCTGCTTGCCTGGTGGATATATCCTTAATGCTAGATTTAGAGAAATGGCAGGTTAAGTGATTTGTAACTCCTGACACCAATAACTCTTGCGATTGGCACACAGATAAATACTATCCCATACCGAGAGGACTGTCCCTCGACGGTCCAGCCTGTGCTGAGCCTGCTTGTCTGCCTAGAATGCCAAGACCCTGTGATCTTGCAGCCAATACAATTCGTAAGTCATCCAATATGAGAGAGGCATCCTGCATAAGGTCACATTGGCATGCGCCACTGACGTGTCTCGCCATAAACGAAGTTAGCTGTTTCTGCGCCGATGTCCGTCCTGCACCCTACTAGCACACAGTTCATGGTCAAGCATCAACTTAAGCACTGGCTGCACCCTACGCTTGTTGAAGTTGATCCGAACATTCCAAACCTTTTTCAAATTTCAACGTGCCGGCTCATACTCAGTCACTACACACTTCTCATTCTACTCCTGATATCTCCATAATTTGTTGAATCAAACTCGACGCTGTTCCTTCCACCGACTACGCAAAACGCACACCGCAAGGTGCTCCTCCTCGCCAAAGATGGACACAAATGAGTTCGACCAATTCTGGAACGACTCGATGGCTAACGAATTCGGCTCTGGCGACGACCCAAACCTTGCGACGGTTGACCCTGCTTTGCTCACTTTATCGACTTGGGATCTCGACTTTGGGACCATTAACGAGCGAGAGCCTCGCGATCTTCACCAGAACTGCGCGCCTCAGGCTCTTGTTGGGGATTCCGAACCAGCAGCATAGTGCGATTTTTTTTTTCGCACAAGCTAACTTGTAGGGTGCCGAGGGTGCCTTGGAGCAGTCCACTGCTCTTCGGTCCTGTCCCACCAATGCGGAGGCCCATGCAGCCAAGCTTGGCGACACCCTCTTGTCAACGGATCAGCGGATTTCTCCTGGGCTCATCCCACGTAGACCCTTGCAGGTACGTCACCGCCACATTGTAGTTGTGACCCTACACCTGTTCACAATCGCATTGTAGGGAAACCAATGTCAATATCATTCCCCAAAGTCCGAATTCCAACGAGAGTTTCATGATCCGGGTTAACGACGCCCATCATGCTTCACCATCGTATAACATTGATGGCATCTCTCTCGATAATGATAACCCAGCTCAGAGCTTCAACGATTGCGCCTTGCCCTCCTCGGATCAGCATCTAGGGCGGCATTCTGATGACGATTCCCTAGGTACGACCAGCTTTCTGCAATCTACATCGGAGCATGAGAATGTCAAGTGCAATACATCTTCTCACGACGGGGATCATTTCTCTGTATCAGAGAAACCTGCCAGATGCAACTGCGGCGTGGTATTCACGAAGAAATGCAGTCTGCAACGCCATGTCGCAAAGTTCAACAGGAACAATGATACACGATTCCCATGTCCCGAGTGTGAAAAGTACCAGGGTAAACGAGCTTTCAAACGAAAAGATCATCTGGTGCAGCATCTGCGAGTGTTCCATGCGTACGGAGAAGACCAGTTGAGTTTACACGCCAATCGCCGACCGCTTGCTGAGATGTTCAGTCTATTCCACCCATTCTGCCATTTCGCGGACTGCGACTACTACAGAGATACTCAATATTCCTCGTTAGGTTTTAGATTGCAAAGGCAGGACCGGCCTTTTGATCGGCAATCAGATTACACAGCACACATGAAAAAAGAACATGACTGGTCTCCCATTTCTTGCGACTTCCCCGGATGCGACAAGGTTGGAGGGAAAGGGTTTTATACTTTCCGCAACTTCAACTTCCATCGCAGGACGAAACACTCTCAGCAGAATTTATCTAAGGATGCAGAAAAACAGTATGGAATGGCTTGCCAACTGTGCCAGCAACGATATCTGCCAGCCGAGTTGTGGCCTCATCTTTCCTCGAATTGTAAAGCTGACACTGAATGCAAGAAATGTCATGCTAGAGTGAAGCAATGTAATCTATACCATCATCTATTGTACATATGCGGAGCGATTGTCGATTGCGGCATATGCAATCAGAGTTTGCCACAGAAGGACATGGATAAACATTTGCGCGATGCCCACTGGGACCAAATCTATGCAACGAATTGGGAAACATAAGGCAGCAACGAATTTGATCACGCGGATCATGAACCACCCGTCAACGCAGCAGCTCCAAGTGTTCTAGGGAAAGGGCAATTCTGAGATATCGGCAATTCCTATTGCTGGCTGTCGAATTGCAGATGGAACTTCGAGGATGGAAGCACAGCGTTTCTTTTGTATCTCTCTATCAGTTTTTCGGCTTTTTGAGTTATTGGCAATCTCAATATGGAGTTGACTTCTTCCAACGAGAGTCAAGCGTTTCTTTTGTATCTCTCGCAGTCAATGGCTTGGCTTTTCTTGGGTATTAGGCAATTTCCACTACGAGTTGACTTCTTTCAACAAGAGTCCAGCGTTCCATTTTCAGGAATTTGGAAGACTGCAAAAAATGGCGGACTTATCTAGTTGTTATTCTTTCTCACGTTTAGGTCAATGGAATGTGTTTCAAACTCGCTCGTCAAGATGCCTTGAGCGATTTTCCTACCCTGTGACCATGTTTAAAAAGATACAACGCGACAATATCGAGCTTCGACTATGTTGCCATACCGTTCATTATGCAAGCACGGATAATGAGAGATATGTACCATAGACGCTCTGCTTGATATGTGGGATCATTGCGACACAAGGCATACCGATTCTTCGAGGTCTTCGAGGTCCAAACGAAGCATTGCAGGCCCAAAAGACGAGAGCAACATACACTGAGAACTCAGAGACAAAATACTCAAACACAGAACTCATAACTGTAGTTTATCCAGTCAACGACTTTCCGAAACCAGACCACAAGACGAAAAGAGTACGCTCATACGGAGGAAGGATGCCGAGCGCACAAGCTACGTATCTTATTCCCTATGCACTTTACTACAGCATGGTAAACGCGGACAGTGAGCTTTATTCATTTTTATTTGTCATTCTGCTTTTTTCTATGAACTCTTCGTTCTCTTTTCGGTTTCTTTTCGTAATGAACTTGCATGTATAATCATAAGGGGGAGTCAATGTAATAAAGTCTCTGCTCCGATTGCCTCATATGATGGACTGGACCAGTGGCAAGCCTCGTTGTTACACACCCCAGGTGAAGCATTCTGGTTTCCGACTTCCCTCTATATGACACTCGGTGCCCCTCGCTGTCCATTATTTCAGAAACTCGCTCGTCAGCTCAGCGACGGAAATGTCTTTGGTCCTCATTTGATTGCGATTCTGTTATCCCGGGGATCCCGAGATTCCTTCTCCTTTTAGCGTGGTTCACGACACGATCGTGTTCTCACTGTCAGCGCCCTCGGTGTCCTCATTGTCCGTATCCCTGCTATCGTCACTGTCAATCTCTACCGGAGTATCCAGCACGTCCTTGAACTGGACAATCACATCTAACATGATTGCTTTCCGGCTGCTTCCCACGATAGGTCTCCAGTTCAAAGGCCTCGTGCGTGGCTCCAACACACCGGCGGTATCATTATGCTCCCGCATTCCTAGGGACGCTTCCCCGGATTGCATGTCTTCAAACTCAAACGCCAGCAAATCTTCTTGAACATGCTGCGCATCTTCCGGTGCGTCTTCATCGGGAAACCAGGGGAACCGATTTTCCCGGCAGACAAATGGATCTCGCGTAATTCTCGTAGCGTCGTCAATTCGGAATTTGCGCAGGCAGGTGGCACGGAGTTCTGTCGAGACCAGAGTACAGGACTGCCACGTGTCATAGTCGGCGAAATCAACTATGCGGTCATAAAGCTCGGTAGGGAATATTCCTCTGCTCTTGGATGCTGCCCGTCGATTGTCTGCGATGTCGAAGAAGTTGACAAGCGCTGCAAGCCCGGGGAATTGTGATCGAAGTCCTTGCGATGCTCCTGTAGAACATGAATGCATAGAGGCATTGCCGTGCGAAGTGGCATTGGCCATAATATCTTCCCGGGTGCATTGCTGTAGTGGATGGAAACTCATGCACTGGCGTTGAGACAAAGGTGAGAGGTTGACAGGTTCACTGACTTTAAGGCGTGGCGTATCATCGTGACGAAGCGAGACCTCAACAAATGTTGCCTCGAAGAGGCTGAGGATGAGAACCTGAAAGTTCTTACGTCCTTGTTTGAGGCCCCAGTCGACGGTTTTTGTGATGATTCCGCCGTCATGCGTCATGGTCAAGCTGATGAGGACTTCTTCGAGCCAATACATTGTTTCTGCTGGCGAAACGCCAGCTGCATCGCCTGCCCGGTGACACATAGACCCGAACTCCAGTAGCGGTGCATAGTTGCCAGCCCACATCTGGTCAAGAAATCTCTGGTACAAATCTAGGTGATCCTCTTCGCATAAAGGATGGTCGGATTCACCAAATGATGCTATTATCTTTGGTACGAGCAAGATCGAGCAAGTAAGGCAGAGCCAAAAGCCGTCAGTCAAGGTCCGCTTCCTAATGAGATCATTAATACTTTAAATAGCGTTTAGAACTCTATAGCTACTAACTAAATAATAACGGAGGTTTTGCTGCATTTGTTTAATGTCTAATATTATGCGGTATTTATATAATAGCATCGAGATAAAATATTTCGGTTATCTCCTTTATATATAATCGAGTTCGTATATTAAGCATGTTTGCCACTCTCGTGAACGCCCATCGCGGTCCCTTTATCCATCGTGGACGACATTAATGATGCAAAGATCATAAAACGCATGGGCCACGATCATAGCAGTCTCTAGGGTTGCATTTCGAGCAGGAAATGAGTGGAATCCCGATACTCCGGATGCAATCGGAATTAGGGCAAAGCTTAACTCACGAAACGGGAATGAAGATGGATCCCACTCCATTCCGAAACTCAATATCTCTTTCTTGAACGTTACCAATACCTCCGCGAGAACTTGTGTGAGGAAGGCTTTTCGAGCGTCGGTGATCCATGTGTTAGGTCGTACACGGTGATAGTTGTATCCGAGCTCTGACACTGGCTGGGGCAATGGTAAGGCTGGCGACATGATGATTTCAGGGGGGGCGGGAACAAACTTCTTCTTATGGGGGCACAAGAAGTCATCGAACTGCGTATCACGCAGTATTTCACGCAGCTTCCAGTGTTCCTTGTAATCAATGGTGAGAACCTCCTGATCGAGGTTGATAATGTAGTAGTGGTCCCCGTTGAAGAGCGAGTCGAAATCGTGGCCATATCGTGGGAAGCGTGGAAGTTCGGAGGGAAGGGTCGATATTAAACCAGCGAAACTAGGGTGATCGTAATCGAACACTGGATTAGAACCATCTCGGATCTCATAGACATATTGCTCAAGCGCTGCTTCTCTTGCTGCGTACCCGGCTCGCATGTGTTCAAGCCACTCTACATAGCTGTTAGCACGGATGAGAACTACGACTGATGGTATGAAGTACCTATGTGTTCATGACGGCCGACGGGTATTGAGGCGATGATACTCGTTTTCTCGTATCTGCCCGGGAACCAGGCATTGATCGGGCCATGGTGAAAGGGGTCAAAATGGGTACGGCACTGCCTATCACAACCATAGTACCGACCGCGGAAGCGAACTACTTCAAGAGCGGACACTGGACGATGCGACATTCTTGCGGCGGACAAACCTTTCAGCCGATAGAGTTAGAGATGGCAACGACGTGATTGGAGTGGACAACTGATCAGTGGTGCGATTTTACGGCGGCTGTGCCGGCAAGTTTCATAGGGTCTGACAATGAGCTAGTGAGGTGCTCACGGTAGTATCTGATTTTATAGGCGCTGTGCCTGAAAAGCACAAGATGCGCGGGTTCACGCTTGAATGTTTTTGGGGCGTCGGTTGGACGCAAGAGACAAGAAAGTGATGGGAGGAGGAGTCTGGCAGCCTGAGAAGCCTCGGATGTTGTTTCTCTCAGACCGCCACGATTTGGCGACAGGGAAGTGACGACACTGACTCCAGAACGAGAGCCTAGAGACGAAAGCGTCTGGCCCAGAGTGAGAATGACCTTGCGAGAGCAAAAACGATTGCGCGCCAAGGGGTTTATGAAGCGATGAGAGATTCAACGCTCTTGGAAAATAATTAGACGAAGTTGCTACGGGGCATGAGAGCCCTAGAAGAGGCCAGCACAGCTTCCCCAAGTACAGGATGTGTGTCTCGGGCATGCGCGCTAACCTACATTGTGACCTAAACCAGACAAAGGGAAGGTGCATTACATAGCTGCAAAGAGTGGCCAAGGAAGGAACGCTTATGTCTGTAGTGGATGGATTGAATCGGTGCTGGGCCAACACTACCATGGCAACTGCCAACTCATCACGCACCGAGGCTCTACTCGTAATACACAGACGTCAACTTACTTTGCAAATCAGACGTCATGTTTACAGTGCTAATGTGGTATTAGCCGCATTGATGAACGCTGCGGTGCGCTACTCGTTGATATCTTGAATGCAATGGAGTTTTCCCTGGTGAAGCATATATCGTATGCTTATGAGACTTTGGATACTGATATTCTATATAAAAAGTGACGGGAGGAGCTCTAACCGTTCTAACCCCTCTGGCATGCTCCCCGTGACGGAAGATGGTTGGGGTGCCGGGGTACACGTGACGCTCGCGTGACGCATTTTGTTGCGTCAACAGCTACTACAGCACTAACAGGAAAGAGCTACAACCAGCACAGGGTGCCCCTAAGGTGGACCAGATGCTCATTGTACACGCGGTCCCATTTTCATCGCCTTCTTCGTCTTTACGGCTGAAGTTGTCTTTGCCGCACATACAACGCCTGTTGGAATTCTATCGGGGGATGGCGTTGACCTTCATGCAGCTCAGTGGCTCCCTCAGATCTGTGTCCAAAAGGCTACTGGGGTCATTGCCATGACTGAGTGTCAAGTTTCGGATTCAGGCAGTTGCCTACAAACAGATCAAACCCCTTTTAGTTCTTTTGCTAGAGGGGGCAATTTCATGGTTTGAAGGGCTTCAGCATCTCTTACCCCTATCGTCGCGACCTCGTCAAAAAGGATAATGGATAGGTGAGGGCACGTCCAGTCTAGTCCTCCATAGTCAAAATTATCAAACAAGGCTGGGCCAACACCAGCAGTGGGTTTCTCAACCTCAGGGTGGCCGCCCTGGTATCAACAAAGAGCTGACCTTGACAGATTACGTAGCGACTTCTCCTAATGTCACGCATCAGTCCTGACCGTGAATGTCGAGATGATGATTCTTTCCAATGCAATGGTAGTGTCTCTCAGGGTAGGAAGAACGCTGCTTGGGCAGTCGGCGCAGTGGAGAGAGATTGACGGGTGAGAATACATATCTGGCACGCCGGTGGCGTACGTGAGGGTTTGGCCAAAAGCCAATCAATAAATGCGACCTACAAATTGCCACATAGCCCAGTGTGTTGGGCGACTAGGTGCCTAGATTGATGAACACTCGGAACTCTCCCATTCGACTCTTGAGGCTTCTCCGCATATAAAAGAGTCTAGTAATGTATTTGACGTTGCCTTGAAGTCAAGGTGGGTAGCTTGCGTATGATAAATGATACGTCCATGTTGACTATTGTATGTGACAATATCAATTTCTCGAAGGCAGCGAAGCCGTTGAAGTTAAGGCCTCCCTAAACGGCAACAAAGGTAGAGCTGCTGGTTTCTATCTTCGTAGGCAGTCAATGGCTGACACAACTGTCCCGTCAGTACGACTGATCTAGCCTCTCACTCCCTTCAGGCAAACAAGATCAGACATATTGTGGGCAAATTTCAGGTCGCCACCCAAGATTCGCTGCATCGCGTGCGGGATCGCATAATTTGCAATTCATCTTTGTCACGACAGAACTTCTAGCAACGAATGTCGTCACTCGGCAGTGCTCTCCATGGACCATTGACCTTGACTAGCGACTTATTGGAAATCACCACGCTCCCCATCAGCCTTAGCTCGCATGGTTCAAAGGACAAGAACCTGTCGCAAGTTCATCTCTAGCAATGTGTATCGCGCGCAATTTCCCCATCGCAGACGACTGTTGACTCATTCATGACTTGTATTGGGTCTGTAAGGGTCAATTTTTTGCAAGCTTGGAATATTATGTAGGTGTGACAGCAATCAGTGTCCACAACGCCGCCTGATGCCCTTTCTAGGCGCATCCGCTTCCCGCAGTTTGCGGCACGTACCTCATTGGGTCTGATTGCTTCAGCATTGGTGCCGAGAATTTCAATAGTGTACAGCTGAAGAGTCATTTGAGGGCAGCTTTGGTAACTCAGAGTAATTTACGATGAATATGAGCAGAAGACTCTCTTGTGGGACGCTCTATACACACACAACTCATTGGAAATATGACACTATGACTTTCTCCAGGTGGACCAACGCCCGATCGAGCTCGTCTCTAAATAGCATAAAGGGATACAGTTGGAGCGAAGCATGTAAATCCTGTTTTTACAAGACTTTTGGTGACAGCAAAAGACGCGATACTGAAGACTGTCGTCGGAACCCAATGTTAATACGAAGGGTGCAAACAATCGTGCCCACAATTCGCGATACGCTCCATGCTGCTCGCTGGCTTAGTCTGATCGGCCTTTTATAGCATATTTGAGATCGGGATTGAATGCCTGTTGATTGAGACACACTTCTGTTGCTGAATGACTTTTGCGTCCAAATCATTAGCATTTAATGTAGGCGCTCGCCTGGCCCCGATTCGAATCTGGGCGCCATGCATGATGCGGATTGTTCCAAGTGGCAGTGCACTAACGATGTGGGGTGATGGAGTCTGTACAGCTACCTACTACCTACCTACTGTAGGTACCCGATCGTATCTCGCTCGCGAAAAAGGACTTCAATGTGTAAAGATATCAACCATGGGATGCTATTCATGGCACTTCCTACATTATGCCTGTCGATCATTGGCGTTGCAGTCACTCGCAAGATCTGCCCGCGATCTGCTGTTGCGGAGGAGATCCACTCTGGAGTCTAGACCTCAATGAAGATCCAGGTGCAAGGCTCGCCAGGTACGGCATCCGGGGTATCAGATGCGTCTAATTGGAATGAGGTAAGTCATATATGCAAGGAACAAACAGATGAACAAATCACGAATGAGAATTAAGTAAATACGCGGAGTAAGTTCCCCGGATGGACCATGCATAGAGTGATGGAGTGATGACGGCCATTGGGATCGAAATGACGTAGGCGAGTGAGACCAGGCACCGAGCAAACCGTGAATCAACGACAATCAGATCATGCGTATTTCATAAAATCAATTTAGGTACTCACATCAACTTCTCATTTACAATAAATCATATTGCTGAAACACAGTATCAAGCAATCGCGAAACCATCTCCCAGAAAGCACCAACAAGATGTATCTCCCCACCACCCAAAGCGTCCTAACCGCCGGCCTGGCGCTCACCGGCACCCTGAGAAAACGTGAGTCACTACATACAGCCCTCTCACCAATCAATAATCACCAATACCCCCTCGTGAAACCAAAAATTTAACACTAACAAAACCCCCACAGCCTCAGAAGTAGCCTCCGGCAAAGTAATGGACTACGCCGTCCAAAAATGTCTCGACGACGACGGCAACACGCGCTGCACCAAGCCCTTCCTCGTCACCAAGTCGACATGCTACAACATCGAGTGGAGCACCGAGGGCAAGCTGACGCACACCACGGCCGAGGTGCGCGATGCTGGATCGGGCGAGCTTGTGTATTACCGCGACACCAACGGGGAGTGGAATGTTGAGAAGGGAGAGGTAAGTTCTTTTTATTGGATTGATGATGTCATGATTGATGGGGCAGTGCTGATGCTTTATGCAGCTCGTGTATTTGGACTTCAAGCCCAAGGTCCCGGCGACTGGTAATCAGACTGTTGAGTACAAGGTGACGACCTGCGAGTAGGGACGGGAAGATCGGTGCGACATAACGGCCAAAGAATGCGCATAATGGGAAGGCGTACTTGTAATTTTACATCTTGGAAGGAATACAACAATGGCGTTTGAGGAGCAAGTGGTAATCATGAGCAAAAGAAATAGGGTTAGGCATCCAGACTACTAGTACCTGCTGTGACACGTTCGGGTCATAGCCCAGGCCCCAATGGATACTTCATCACTACAGTGGTGTATCTCATATCCTCTGTCACGGGGTCAGTAGCTTCTAATGGTAAATTGGGAGATCCTGAGCGCTATATGTGGTACGAATGATATGCTATACTAAGTGTCCTGCCAATGCTATGCTAATGCTGTATCGCCATCATCTATGATACCGCAACGATGTAGGAATTTGATGTTCCGTTTGCGCAACATCCCGACCCTTTATTCTAGACGGGCCGCTCGCCATTTCAACCCACTTCATGTCGGTGTCCCACGTGCCTGCTTGAGTGTAGTCGCCAGTATCGGCACCCTGCATGTATCCAAATCGAAAGTACTCATTGATAGATGACCCGTTGTCGCGGGTCCAGACGAACTCCTCACTTCCCTTGTCACCAAAATACGCGCGATATCGTTCAACGTCGTTGACTAGAATGCTTATGCCGTCGTATCGTATCTCGGGCGCCGACTGCCACTGGAAGGCAATCTGAGACAGCGTTGTGTTGATGGCGGGAGTGAGAATGGCTGGCAGCGCCGTGCCAAGTTGCGCATCCCCTTGCAATGCCGACGAGGTTTGAAGTACAGAGTCAAAACCCCATCGCGCAATGCCATTGATAAAAAGACCGACTAAAAGGCCTTGGTATAATAACGATGGCCGCGTCTGGATACTTGTGCCTGGTATGAGCAGCAAGGCGAGTATATAATGGTGGATGCGTAAGTTGAGGCTAGGCAAGGCCAACGCGATGAGGATGGCCAGGATCAACAGAGCGTAGAGTTTTAGATAGCGCACAAGCCGGGCTTCTCTCTGGAAGCACCATATCTGTCCCACAACGATCACGAATAGGACAATAACAATGATTGACAAAGCCGCTTTCGCACCTGGTTGTTGCTCGAGATCATGTCCCGTCAACCTCTGAATGGGTATAAAATCTAGAGTATAATTCGTGAGCGCACCAGTCCAGCAAGCACCGAGCCACAGCACCGTCTTCTCGACTTGAGCTGTCAGGCCCCTCAGAGTTCGTCTGACGCCCATCTTATCGTAGAATACCCAGGCAACAAACATTGCGGGTAGGAACTTCCCCAGCACATTGGAAAAGACTGGAGCCACAGAGTCCGTCAGCGGCGGATCTGAAGCTAAACCGACTTGCCAAAAGGCAATGATGAATGTGCCAAAGAAGAAAGCGGCAGATGAGGTAGTAAAAAGCGAGAGAAGGCTAGTAAAAACAACTGATATTGCAAGCAAATTCCATCTCGCATCTGCGGCCTCGCACTCAATGCCGGGGAGGAATGTGTAGCTTAGCGGGAAATAGGAGTCGAACCCAATGCTTGTGATACCATTGCGAATCGAGCTGATGAAAGTATCCTGCTCTCCTATCAGTGACACAACCCCGCAACCGCCTTTAGCAGCGCTGATGATGCCGGCATGAATAGCAGCAGTGCAGATAAATGAATCGCCTCGATAAACCGAGTTCAAACTGCTTGCATCATCGGGAGGCCCACCAATCACGTACGTGTCGTACACGATCTCCTGCGTTCCCACAGCCCGAGGGTTGAGCACATGATAGCTATCACAGCTACCTGGACAGCGGAAGGCAAAGCTCGAGTTGTCGAATGGACGGCAATCCACACCATCAATGCCACAGTTATTGTTCCTCGACCAATACGTCGAGCCACAACTTATGTCGGTCGCTTCGCCCCAACCGTCAACCTCAGCGGCCGCTTCGCTTCGCCACAAGACAATGGCAAATGTGAGAATCCACGCAGCAATGTAGGCGAGGAACAAGGCGATCCGATGCTTCCGATTGGGTAAAACTCGATCGAGAAGTCGGGTGGGCGCATGCTGGACGACAGGCAGGAAGGGGTCAATCTTGAAGATCTTGGCAGGTTCCGGCCCCTTAACCCAGGCCACGGCTTTGCGCGTTAAGCGTCGGACAGGATATGGTATCCATTTCCAACGCTTACCGGCACCCTCCTCTTCCATAAAGCGTGGGGTAAAGCGCTGGCCACTCGAGTCGTCGGAGTAATCGGTATCCTCGTAGTCGAGGCGTTCGGAAGGGTGTGGAGGCGAGTCTGGGCGGGGAAGACGACTGTCTTGTTGCTCGAGATCGGGCGAAGAAGATGGCAGCAACCTCGCAGAATGCTGTCTGCGGGGTTCGCTCATGGCTGTTGCACCGGGTGGAACAGGCAGCCGACCATCAAGAGGCGCTCAACGGCGAAGCAACGAGTGTGGGTATAGTGATAGGCTTGGGGGTAAGCTGGCATTGGCAAGAAGTTTGTATCCAATTTCAATTCGTATCTGTATATTCTGGGTCAATGACTGTGTATGTGAAATGCTGCGCAATGTGAACAGTGCTCCTTATGAGGCCAAGAACAATAATAATGTGACCATTGTCAATATGTATCGAGCGACGAAACTGGCGAAGATGAAGCCGAGAGCCCGCTCGACCGTGTACCGTAACTTTGGGGGGTGATGATGAATCGAGAAGATCGTCCCAACGGCCGAGCTGGCCGCGTTGCTTCACATGTGCTCAGCCCCATCCTGGTGGTCAGCAAAAGTTGGGGAAGCAGAGATCCATCCATTCAGCTCTCCCGGCGCCCAGCTCCTATCTTCTAGTCTCTTATCTACGGTTCTCAAATGAGGATGTGACGGATACCGGCAGCTGGCGACTGAGTGCCACATGGTTGCGGCAGCTGCGCATACATCTTAACTCACCCTCGCTTTTTGCGACGAGAAAGAGTTGCGTCTCATGGATGAGAAACGACCTTCTTTTAACACACATTATCTCGCCTGCTTTGAACGCCACTCAATCATTACAAGTGCCACTGCTCAAGCATACTTTTTCAAGTCTCATACAATCGCTAAATCGAGAAGCTTGGTAGTTTCCCACGTCTTTCATTTCAACGACATCGACTGAGAATCTTGGAAGTGGGTACCCGAAGGGTTGCGCCCAAGTTATGGTCACTCCTGAGAGAGATGGGCGAGCCATCTTCAAAATCTTGAAGGTCGTGGTCAATGAAGGCGTCGGTGCTCGCGTAGGCGTATTGTCCTTTCCCAAGAGGCGGCCCCTCGAAACACCCAACTTTCTGGGCCTCACAGCTCGAGGCGCCGTGCCTCATGTTACCCCTGACAATGTCACTAAGCGCACTGAGCTTGGCGGAGTGTATATGGCTCTGGAGGACTGTGAGCACCACTCCCACTCCATTTATACAGTCGACATCAAGAGCTAACTGATATATCTGATGGATAGTCATAGAGTTGACGCGCAAGAAGAAAGCGCCTGCTATCTTGGAGCTGAAATCCGATGAGCTGGAGCCTCTACATGCCTTCACTGCAACTCCACCTCAGATGTTCACAGTTCTTGCGGCGAGACGGCATCCAGCAGTCGCATCTCCCATCGGCAATGCCAAGGACTCCATCTCAGTTTGCACTTCTACGGGCTTTCGGAACTTGACGACGGAAACTTACCGACAAGCTGTCGACTCCTTGAGACCTGATGCCGTCATCCCCCTCGCAGATCTCTCATATGTACAAACACCAACTGTCTCATATTCTAAGAAATGGACTTTCGTGTCAAACTCTAAACGGCAGCACCGAATGATAGACCGCACGGAAGAGTGGCTTGCCGAGTTCTTGCAACTCGAGGAATCAGAGGGCGAAGCTGGAAGTCGCGGGTCTGCTGTGTTCGCACCTGTCCTACCAATACCCTACCCGACACAATGGGAATATTTACATACGATGGAGAAGGAGCATTCCTCAAAGCTTTCGGGATTGGCAGTATACGACGTCGACGTATTACCCGACTTGATACATCACACACCCTTGATGTCTCTCCCGCGCCTTTCACTCAATTCTACTGTATCCCCACAGGATATCCTCCGCCAGATTCAGCTCGGCATAGATCTTTTCGCAGTCGAGTTTCTCAATACGATATCAGATGCCGGCATCGCGCTGTCTTTTTCATTCCCAGCACCTCAAAGCACCGACGGAGAGATTAAGCCGTTGGGCATAAATATGTGGTCGCCAGATCATGAAGTCTCGGTGACGCCCTTAGTAGAGGGGTGTCAGTGCCACACGTGCACAAAGCATCATCGCGCCTATCTACATCACCTCTTAGAGGCAAAGGAGATGCTAGGCTGGACGCTGTTGCAAATCCACAATTACCACGTCATGAACAAGTTCTTCGCCGGCGTCCGAGACTCGCTGAAAGAAGGCGACGATAAGTTCCAGAAAGATTGCGACGACTTCTCCAGAGCATATGACTCAGAGCTACCAGCGGGCACAGGTGTCAGACCCCGCGCCCGAGGGTATAACTTCAAGAGCCAAGGGGGCGAGGACAAGATGAATGCCCCTGCATGGGCTAAATACGAAGGCGAAAGTGATCCCGCTCTGGCTGGTGAGCAAGCCGGTCTCATGGTCACTGGGGCTGCAGCAGAAGGAAATGAGACACCTCTGATTCCTGGTGCTAATGCCACGGAACTAGATCATCAAGGGTTTGCGGAGATAGCGAAGCCAGAGCAGGCAGCCATGTAAGCATGTCGCAGGAGACTTGTCCTTATAGACCTCCGTTCAAAGTGAAAATCACACCACATAGGACTCCATCCTACTCGTGCCTCTCATTTTAGTGAAAGAATATGCCACATGTAGTTCCCGATTCAATCGACGATGTCAACTTCAGGCAGGTTGTGCTTCTGCTCAGTTTTGTAGCAGAAATTATCAAATAATCACGCGCCGTGTAGCGGGACTCCAGTGTGCAAGGCACTATACACGGTAACATGAGTTGCATCTGCGATATCAAATTCATTTCAAGAATCGTCGCAAAGCAGATACTTCATGCGCTGTGACTGCGTAGCTCAGGCTGATGAGTCCATATGGCCGATCTCAGGGCTTTGCAGATAAAATGGTATAACGTACTGATTGTGCTCGATATCAATCTCGAGTAAATTGCAAGGGAATAATGTGCCACTAGTGTCACTATCGCTGTAATTCCGTAGAATTCAAGAATACCAAATGGCAACATTTTGTTCAAAAGTGGTCAATTGTAAGCCAAGACTGGTTGCAAACATTATGGCAGGCTTGTCGCCTCGGATGCTACCTCGCTCAAACTGCTCTTTCTAGACGAGAACAGACGTAATGGACAGCAAAGAGGTAGTTACGATCATCAAGAATGAAGAACATGTTTCACTCGGGATAAAAACGATAACGGGAAGTTCAGGTTCCGCAGCACAAGGACAACGAGAATTCAGTAATGATATTTATTGAGAATCGACGTTCCTCTTGAGGAAAGACTACAACTGGGCCTTATCCCGATTCCCACGACTGATGTTCCGCACCGAAGCGCCAATGCGAACTTGTACCAGAGACAAGTTCATCGTCACCGTCACGGTTTCCCTTTGCTAGGTTTGGCGCGATTTCAATTGGGCTTGACGGGCAAGCTCATGCTCCACGATCTCCTTGATCCAGCCCCACTCCTGAAGTGCTTGTTCTGCGCGGCGAACCTTGTATCGGATTTCCCACCATTCTGCGCGGGCTTTGGCTAGAGTGGCGTTCATATTAGACAATGTTCGTTCTTCAGGAGGGAGTCTGCTTACCTTCAGCATCGGGGTCGTTCGTCAGGCTTTTCAGAACTGACTCGATAGTGGACTCTTCTGCTTTATGAATGGCGAGGTCGGCTTTGGCCTGGGCGATGCCGGCCTCGGCCTCCTCGAGAGTTGGATTGATCATCGTCGGGCCGACCGTGCTGGCGACGGCAAGGAACTGGTGGAATGTTAGAAGGCGTTGTCGGGTTATGCCGAGCCCCACGAGTGACTAACGGTGTTAATATCACGAGGCAGATGCCCAACGTGGTGAGAGTCTGCGGTCGGTCGCAGTTGGTTCGTGAGAAGCTTCCTTTTGCTCTCGTTGTCGGTTGGCACAGCACACCGAGGAGGGTGAAGTCAAAACAGTTGCTCGTGGTTGAGGGGTTGGGGGAAGGTGTGTTGACACTAGCCTCAAAATCCGGCCTCAAACAGCTGCGTGTCGTAGAGCGAGAGGGTACCTCGTGTTTGGCAGTTAGTTTATTGTGGGTGCTGTGTAAAATGGCCTGCGGCAACAAAACAGGGAATGCTTGTTGTACGAAACGGAGAACACTGCCTAATGTTCGTCGAGTGTGGCGAGTAGAATGATTGGTTTCGTTTTTGCTTTGTCGAAAGCGTTCTCAATCTTGTGACAACAACAAGAGAGCAACACTCTTTCCCGAGCACCTGCTAGTGAATTGGCAATACATGAATATAATCATGTGGGAGAATATTAAGGAGGAACATTCTGACAAAGTAGGAGGGGTACCGTATGCATAGGTATCTACATATTCGTCGCCAAGGGGAGATACTGTCTACAAGTCACAAGAGCATTATGGTAATCCGTTAGAGTATGCAGAGGAATCAAATCGACAAATCTAGCGACGTTCACAATACGCTTTGGTACCTGGTCAACGATTTCCTCAACTTAAACTAATCCCCGACCTATTGGTGCATTCCTCTCATGAACAATCCATTAGTTCCTTATGCATATGCTGACATGATTGAGCAATGCGTTGTTTGGACTGCCTCTTCTCCGTGCGGTTGCATCTCCATCACCCCCTTTCCAAAGAAAATAACTTACGAGGATAAAACCCACTTGGCCATCAAGCGCAAGGCATGACGTTGGACAGTCAGTCAAAATAGAGGAGTAGGAGGGCATAAACTGTGATGGTCGCAAAAAAAAAAAATCAGCGCATAACCACCCGCGCACCCCTCTCTCGGGATCGAACTCCGTACCTAACGGCCGTGGAATCACCCATTATACCGCTAAGCCATCTCTGCCCGTCCTCCTGGAGTCCTAATTTGGTTTTCAGCACACGTGCAACGGTACAAATAGAGCACCTCGCATGTGATTGAATGGTAGGTAGTAGCTGCCTAGGTACCTACAAAATCAAGTTGTCTGGGGCAAGTTCCAGTACGTCTACTACCCATTACTATGATCTCATGTTCTATTGCTTTCGAGCGATCTTCGACCCATTATAGCGGGGACTGAGCAGCTGCCTAGCTGAGAACAACCATAAAGCGCCCTATCCTCGACACCCTGATCTTGTCTTCAGTGTGTTTCTGGCTCGTCACGTTTGCATGATGCCTCAAGCACTTACTCCCCCGCCCCGTGGAGAAGCTCCCCAGATATACGTAATTGCCTTTTAAAAAATCTCGATGGCAATACGGCAGGCACCAAGAGCAAGAATCTGGCTGTAGGTTTAGGGAAAGAGAGGGAAAAAAAGAAAGAAAAAAAAAAAAAAAAATTCAGCCGGTGTAGAGGTATGTTCGACCCACACCCAGTCTTGAACTGGGGGCCTTGCACTTACCCATTGAAGGGCATCACTACAAGGTACGTGGGCTGTACGCATCTGACCAGTACACCATTTGGCTGATTGTTGGAAGACATGGGCATTTTGATACCTATATACCAAGCACCCTCCTTCCCTTGGTTACCTTCGCGAACCACTTTTCAGACATTGAAACTACGAGCATTCGCAATGCACCTTCAATATGCATCTGATTGTGTCTCATTTCTCATTACGCACTCGTGCTCAAGATAGCCTACACGTTGCATGTGGTTTCGCGGCACAAATCGTCGTGTCTCGGAAGGCACGCATTCTGTCTTGATAGTCAACCTAATATCAGACGAGCAGACTTTCTTTGCCGTGGGCGATCTGCTGTCGGACTTATACATACGCTGACCACAGCTCTCGAGCATATCCAAAAGCCGACGGCCCAAACTCCAGCTCATCTACATGCCTGCCCTCACGACTGTGCTCTGCTGCTTGGCGGGTCGTCTACTACGAATCGAACCATACTTTAATTGTGCCTTACATGAAAATGAGGCACACTTTACTATCTCGCGGCAAGGAGATGCGCAGATGAGTGGTAGTTTGATGTAAAGGGGCGAGGGTTGATTTCAACAGAGCGCAAAGAAGAATGGTGCAGTAGCGATGCCCAGAGCGCAGAATTCATAAATTGTCTAGCACAGATATCTGGAGCCAAAGAGCCTGCTTTCTACCACCTTTCTAAACATCACTCCGCATGATATTTTATGAATATTGACGACAATGATATTGGATATGGCAAGAGGTGAGAGGTTGAAATTAAGGCACACATCCGGGTACGTACCGACCCATCTCAAGCTCCTTATCCCAAAGTGGTTAGGTCAGCTAGCCGCAGAGCGACCCCCCACACGCTAAGCCACGTAGCCAATCATGTCTCATCCCCAAGCTTCGCACCTCAGAAAATAATTTGCACAGCTTTGTCTCAATTGACAAGCATCACACACGGCGCCCGCTACCTCCCCGTCGACGACACTACCACACTCGTTCCGTCCACCGGTCATATCACGATCCCTTCAAACTCTCGATACTATATCCCAAGCGGGATAAATCACCGTCATAATGCATCTGATGTACACAATGAACGATGACGGTCGCCGGACCTACACCCTCAAGAAGGTCCTCAACGGCACCGTCACCCGGTCTGCGCACCCCGCGCGTTTCTCGCCCGACGACAAGTGGTCGCGCCAGCGTGTCACGCTGAAGAAGCGCTTTGGTCTTCTGTTGACGCAGCAGAGTAAGTTGCTACTGCGTGTTTGTATGGATGGGAGACGAAGATGCTAATGCGTGTCGCTTTGCAGAGAATAAGGTCGCGGGGAACCAGTGATCAACGACTCGAGTATGGTCAAATAAACATACAAACCAGGACATCGCGATCTTCGAAATCGAGCGATGCTGAAAGGAGATGCGGCATTCGACTAGAGAGTGCTTCAGCCGCATCATGTTTTTCCGGGCGGTCGGCGTTTGGGCGCGATGGGGAAAAGGCAGACTACACTGTGGGATATCGACAGAGCGATAGAGAACATTTTGCTCGATGATAGGGGTACGACCCTTATCCAGATCGTTCGTTGGATCGTGGACTCAGGTCGGCAATGGAGTGTAGTACAATCGACTGCGAAGCTCAACTGCTTCCTCCTCGCCAGAGGATAGACACCACAAAGCATAGTCATCAAACAACAAGAACAAAAAAATCCTGAAAAGCAAATTTGGTATCACTTTATTGTATCATTGACTCCTGTGCTCTAAAACCGTTTCCTCGAGTTGACGTTCCGCCCCGCGCCAACCTTTACCCTGCCCGGACCCGACTGCCTGTGGCCTGTCAAGATGCTCGGCAGGTAATCCTCGTCCATCAAGTCCGTCTGCTTCGCCCTCTTCTGTTCCGTTGACTTCTTCAGGTACTCCTTTTGGTCCTCAGCGAAGATCAACTGGCGACCCCATCCATTCTTTCCGCCTCCCGGCCCTCTTGCCTTCCCGCTCGGCGAGCCGTGGACGGGCTTAGGCACGCTGTATACGTTGCCCCTGTTGTTCCACTGAAAGTTCTTCTTCAGATGGACTGTGAAATTGCCGGCTTGGTCTGTTGAGCAGCTTACGCGCGTCAAAGTGGCCTGTCCACAGCGCGGGCAGAACTGCTTGGACGTGTCGCGAGTGATCTGGAAACAGCCATGGCATCGGAGGACCCATGTCTTGACTCTTGTGATGCGCGACAGACCGGAGCTGATAAGATTGATGTTCATTCGCAGTAATACGTTCTGCATGGCGTAATCTGATGTGAGGATTGCCGCTTGGAGCACCCGCTGAATCGGTTGTTCTGGTGCTCCGACCTGATCTTTCGCTTGGTGTTTCTTGAGGTTGGAGGGGGTGATCCAGCCTTCCTCGTCATCGTCTTCTCCTTGGCGCTTGATATCGTCTCTGCCCTCTGTCTCTTCCGTCGTCTCTTTAATGAAGTCAATTATTGGTGTCTCAGAGGGATTTATGCTCAAGGAGTCCAGGGCTTGTGTGATGCTCTCTTGCGGTAAGACGGGCTGCGTCGCTTCTGGAGCTATGTCCACCCCTGTCTCGGCGGGCTCTGGTACGAAAAGCTCTTCATTTGATTTCTCCCCTGCGATGTCTGACGGCTCCTCTCCGGTAGATGTCGGTTCTCCTATTGAGACTTGCTCGGTGGCCTCAGGAAGAGGTGTCTCGCTCGTCTTCGCATTCACACCCTTTTCCCGTTCCAATGCGGCAGGGGATTTTCCATTCACAGTTTTCTGCCCAGGAGTCTTGCGCAACCTCCAATCACCACCATTCCTCTCGCACTCCAGTTCGTAAGCCAAGGCCATCAGGTGAATATCCGGCCTGCTCAGAACCTCGAGATCTCCCGTCCGTCGCGCAAAATCAGAAACGAACTTGATACTCTCGGGTCGTGGATTCCGTAGCTTCAAGAACGGCAGAAGTGTTGTCTCCACTCGAGATCGTGTCGCTGCATCTTTGATTTCTGAAACAACTGAAGGTAGGGTGTAGAGCTCGTGCGCTTGGGCGAGCAGACTGCTGACGGGAGGGTCATTCTTGATGAGGGGTCCGGCGTCCAGTACCAGGGAATGAATAGGTTTCGTGGGGGCTGCTTCATCTGGTGATGCTTCTGCCCCCTCCGAAGTAGCTTTTGGTTCTTGCTCTGCCTCCATCTTGCCCGAGATATCTCAAGGGTGTGTTGGGTGGACAAGAGATGGATGCTCGCTACTGAACGGGGATATCGATTGCAGTGATAGCGGGGTGTTCAGGTAGTCTGCCGAATTTCAGGTTTGGTGGGGTTTGCATGATGTTGGAAATTTTGGCGGAGAGCCGTGGCAGAAACGTTATCGATAAGAACAGCCCCAACCCCCCTGACCTGGTCTAACTCCCAGCTCGCTTAGGTAAATTTAGGACATGTGCGGAGACCGGACGTGCACTGTATCTGCCTTGGATGTGTCGGATGTTTCAATTTCAAGATCTCGGCAACAAAGATCGATCACCAACATAATCCCTCTCAGCATTTGCAGCAAGCCTGGTTTCCCGCGCATGCAGCTTGGACCCGGTGCCGGGGCCAGTGCTCTCGCCTGCAGGTCACGAGGGCAGCGCCGCAATTACGGGAAGCAATCGTCTATGACCAATTTGTACCAGACTTGACAGACTAAACATACGACAGGAGCTCGAGGAAAAGCAGCTCGCGAGCAATGGGTAGGATCCGTGGCTGTTCGGGCTAGGCGCCGATATGGTGTCTAACGGTCTGACTGAGTCAACCATCGGTTGCGGCCACCCTTCTCCCAATCACATTGTGCCTTTGACTCCAGGTCAGCCAAATTCGGACGACTAAAGACGGGATCAAGGCACCGCGTCCGCATGGCGACTGATCCCATGCACCAGCAACCTGGTTAGCGTTGCTTGAGGCCAAGATCAATAAATGCAGGGAGCGAAGCGAGGAATCCAAGTTTTTCTACTCTGCAGCCAAGCGTTCGATACCATGGCTTGCTGTCAAAGCTGTCAACCCATGGCTGCTCCCGACGTTGGATGCGCTATCGCGGACACTATTGCGGATGCTAGTGTAGCCGATGACCTACGTGGCTTGCTAGTGGTCAAGATAATGTAAGACAGCATCTCTAGCATTGACAAGTTCCAGTCTAGCGAGTGGGAAAACAACTTGCCAACCCTGCTGCACTCGTGGTCAGCTCTTTGCGGGATGGCTTCACCCAACTTGTTCTGCAAGGGGGAGCAGTTTATATTTCAGCTATGGGCTTCCGCCGCTCAACGGTTCCGCTCCGCTCCTCCATAGGACTTTGACCTCGTCACTTTTGTCTTGAGTAGTCGTAAGCTTAGTGAGCAATGGCATTTCTCCGTCAACTTGCAGCCTTTCTAGCAGTTGCTTCGCCCGTCGCAAGTCTTCTAGAACCTCGAGATGCAGCGGCGACAGCATGTCAAAGCTTGACTATCGCTCTCGGATCTGACAAAATAGCTACGCCTGGTCTACTGGCATTGGAGTACGACTCAAGTCGGAAAGACTACTGGAACACGCGATTAACTAAGAATGCGCCGACTTGCGTTGTCTACACTGCCAATGCGCAAGATGTCTCGACTGCTCTCATCATCATCCGACAGACTGGGTCATTGTTCGCGGTCAAATCTCAAGGACACAACACCAACGACTATTTCGCGACAGTGGACGATGGGGTTCTTATTGACTTGACTAAGATGACCGGCAAGTCATACGATGCAGCCACTACACTCGCGACTTATGAGCCCGGAAGCAACTGGGGTGAGCTGTATGAGTACTATCTTGACTATGGTGTCACTGTCGTCGGTGGGCGTGTTGCTGGTGTCGGCACCGGTCTTGCTCTTCTCGGAGGCATGAGTTTCATCTCGCCCCAGTATGGAATGGCTTGCGACAGCTTCAGAGAGCTCGAGATCGTCTTGCCCAACGGGACCATAACAACAGCTTCGAGCACGACAAACCCGGATCTCTTCTTTGGTCTCAAGGCTGGTGGAGGCAACGCTTACGGTGTGGTCACCAAGTACACTACCCAAGCCCGAGCGATCGGCACGTTCTATGCTGGAAACGTCATCTATGTTTTTGATGAGCATGAGGCTATCCTGAACGCGACGCGAGACTTCATCCTCTACAACACAGACCCGAAGGCGGCGCTCCTCATGAACGCCAACATCCTCACAACGCCTGATTTGGACCTTGGACTCGATGAGGCCGTCGTCATGTTCCTTGTTTACGACGGCGAGGATCCCGGTGACGCTTTCTCCAACTTCACCGCAATTCCCCATCTCATCAACACCCTAGGGCCCAAGCAATACACCGAAGTCGCCAATCTGCCTATCCCCGGCGTTGCTCAGCTCAGCGCCGGCTACAACTATTTCCGTATCGGCGTCCACTATGCGGACGATGATAGCTATTTGACGGCTTTCAATGCCTTCCGTCAGTGGGCGCTAGACAACAAGGGCAAATACACCTACATCCATCTCGACTACAACCCTGTCGGCAAGAGTCTCACAGACGCTAGCGCAGCACAGGGCGGCAACGCAATGGAAATGCCTGACGGTCCTTGGTTCTGGGCTGAATACACCCTTTCACAGCCCGAGCTCATCACCGACGCAGAATACAATGCGACGCAAGAGAGCTTCAAGGCGCTTGTTGAGAGCACACCGAATGCCGCAAATCTACCTTTCTTCCTGAATGAGGCGGCGTATGACCAGGATCCGCTCAAGACATTCACGAGCTATAGTCGCTTGCAGCAGATCAAGGCCAAGTATGACCCTGATGGGTTCTTTTCCAGCAAGACTGGTGGTTGGTCGTTCAGTTGATTCCCGATTGCATGGGATCAGATTTGTCGGACTTCTATGTAATCTTCTGCTTAGCGATGTGATATAGATCAGCGTATATTGACAGATGATGCCAAATTTAACGCATTGAGGTCATCAAGTGCTCGGACGTTGAGGCCACTTGGTTGCTAACGAACAATCCCACAACAATAAAGGTAGTAATACAAGCAAGCTTTATTCTCATATGTTGTCAAACCAAGCTGTATACTAATCGTATGCTTAGATAATCACCAACAAGATTGTGTCACCTTTTGCCATAGGGGCTTAATGTACATTTGTCTTGGCGATTATGGCGATCATGATGCTCACCACCAAATGAATGATTGCAGCGATATTTTTGTGTAAATGCATAAGTGATTCGATTGCATAACCCTTTCGGCGATACATATGCAGTGTTCAGTGTATCTTGGGGTAGGCGACCTCAGCTGCAGTGTGCCTATTGAGAACGCCTTGCATAGCCACAGGATCGGAGGGTAGTATTCGAGCCCAATCGCTCTTCGTAGAAGATCTCTTCGTTGAACCCACGCAAAAGTGAAAACAGCGGAACTATGATGGTTCTTTCGACTGTTGTACGCGAATCTGCTAGCATCCAACCTTCGCAATGTCCGTTGCTCTGACATACGGCTCCGTCGGAGACATCGTAACGACCATCCAGCTCGTGTATCGCCTCTCCCAGGCCCTCAGCGAAGCTCATGGGGCTGCCCGCCAGCTAGAGGACCTCATCTTTGAGCTGAGGTTGTTGCGCGCTACACTGGAACAAGCAGGTCTTGTCCGCTCCTGAATATCGGAAGAGTTTTGATAGATTAACGTGATTGATGCAGATTAAAGTGACATGGTCGAGCAGAAAACCATGCCCAGAACTCGATAGACTTTCCATGATACTCCGGCCTGCAATTGCCGACAGTCGAGCGGACATCGAACACTTCCTCGAGAAAGCCGTTAAGAAATATGGAAAGAGAATGTTACGGCCTGCAGGGTCGCGAAACAGTCCCTGGGATATCATGACGATGATACAGTGGGACTTGTGCGAGAGTGGAAAGATCGATAAATTACGACTTAAACTGAGCCGGAGGCAAGAGATCGTGCAGATGGTGAAGCTGGAAGCGAACCGGTAAGTACCATGCGATTATGACAGCTCCTGTGGTATAAAGCACGGACACAGAACGCTTGGTTGCTCACAGTATCATAACTCTAGAATTGCTGAAGAACAAGACCTTTCTGCTCTCCGCGAGAGCATCACGGCTTTAGCTGAAGTTGAGAAGCAGGCCGAGACGAATCTGGCCGAGATGTTTGCGAAGTTGATGCAAGGACTAGATGAACAATCTACAGCCCTGTCGAGGATCGAGACCGTTGTGTGAGTGGAATTCTCAACTTGCCAGAAGTTCCTGAGGTTATTGACCATTCTGATTGCTTTCAGGACTTCTTCGAATGTCGTCGTTCATTCTATGGAAGCCAAAATGGAAAAGATCGAGCACAGTATGCAACTTCTTGCCATTCCCAGTCGAATTGGTCTATCATACGAAAACGTTGTATATATCGAAGATGCGCTTGGATGGATCCTTAAAATACCTATAGATATCCGTCCGTCATGGGAGGTGAGAATCCGCACTTAGTCCCTTTTTTCCAACGAGGGAAGATTAATGAGATAGTAGACTATTCATTCCATTATCCGGGACCAATTCATGCACAATCGATCCATGGGTCTTGAGCTGGTAAATTCAAAGCGATATGTTTTCCAAGACAGGGGAACTGGGCGTGATGTCCTGCAAGCGTACAAAACTGAGAAGCAATCGCACCGTTTGGAGTTTTGGCAGGTTGTTCGGCCTGGACAAAGTATCGACATGGCGATGATTTTCCCTGGCGAGACAAATAACCAGGATGTGGACAATACGGACGGTGATATCCACAAAAGCCGGTGCCCGGCGTGTCGCCGAGTGTGTTGTGTCATTGAGCAAGCACTGGATGTTATATGGTATGTAAGCTCGTGTTCGAAATAGCCTTCAACCGTTGGGCTCTGCCGCAGCAAGTTTGCTGACATCTTGAAGCGATAATCCCCGATGCGGATTAGTCTTTCGAAGAGTCACTGATGTCACAGACTTTGACGAAAATCAGCTACATCAGATTCCAAGTGGCGACATAGACGATGAAGGAGGCGTTGACGAAGGAGACGAAGACATACAGCACCTTACTGATTTCAATTTCGGAGATCAAGTTGATACGCATTATATCGACGAGCTTCAGATTTTCAAACGGGTTAGGCTGTTGAGTAGATGGGAAGATCAACTTGAGTCGCGAGGGTCCCCGTGGCTCAAATTAGGGGAAATCGGCTTCTGGTACATCTCGGACACTGTTCTGAGCACATCAGTCAGGTTTCAAATGTCAGTGGCGATTTTAGTCCAGCACATCATCAACCCGATTGATCTTGAACAAAATTTGATGTTAAACTACGGATTTGTCGGACGCACATTAGCAAGGTCCATACCATTCATTATCGTATGTTCCTTTTCGAGGAAAGCTCGTCAGCGCTTCACGCAGAACATCAAACGCTTAGAGTGGGTTCAAAAGAACTCCCGTCTTGCGGTCATGCATTTTTCGCCGACGAACATAGGATTCACGGACGAGGATTTCTATTATCAAGACGAACATAGAATTATGTACGAAGAAGCCAAAAGGAGAGCGGACAGAATACTAGAGACTAATATAGTTAGGTAGACACCAAGGACATTAAGAATCTACGTATACAATAGAAGATACCAAATTGGTTATTTCCTTCAAACCAAACGGGCGTGACACTGAAACAGCGAAGGCCA
This sequence comes from Xylariaceae sp. FL1272, assembly GCA_022432385.1. NCBI lineage: Eukaryota > Fungi > Ascomycota > Sordariomycetes > Xylariales > Xylariaceae > Xylariaceae sp. FL1272. Next base: position 155,837 of record JAJJXC010000062.1, read on the forward strand.
TCAAGCCTAAACTGTATCCCATGGTTATGCCCATTGTCTAGATGATCGCGTTCCTGCAGTGAGATCAATGCAAACAAAAAATTCCATATATCAGTTACTCCCATAGTCAGGTTGGTGCAACGCAGGCAGCATAAGAGCAAGAATGACAAGTTGAAACGAGCATTCCCTATTGAGTAAGTTGTCAGATAAGTGCGAACATGTACGAGATATATCTTTACCTACTATGCTTTAACAAAGCAATTAGAGCAAAGACGAAAAGGTAGCGCAATAAAAACACGGATGCACAATAGCGCTCAGTCTTCCACCTAATTTGGCTGTATTAACAGAGGAGCCGGCCAGCCTCACCATCGAGGACTAATATTCTGCATCTCGTAACCTATTCGACCACGTAAGTCTGACTATTAATCCCTTAGCCGCCCTTATAGGAAAAAGAAGTGTGATCGGAAACATCCGAGGTATAACAAAGCGATTGTCAGATCGACTGCGAGTGCCGGGGCAATTAAGAGATTAAAATGTATAATGCGGTGATGAAACTAAAAGGGATATAGTCAGCCTCTAGTGTAATGTTGAGTGTTGCTGATACTGTCACCAAAAGAGAACGTCTGGTTGAACAAACTGAACAATGACTAGGGAGCTGAGAGTCGACAAGCATTTTCTATTTGAGTATTAGTGGGACGCCAACTGAAATTACTTTAAAATTTAGCCGCAGGGCAAGAGTGAGCTGCAATTGCTCACTAACACCTACTTTCAATTCTCCCAAAATTGCAATACAGTTGATCACAATGAGGTATACGGCTATCATCAGTATCATTCGAAGGTCGCAATCTCTTTTGGTCGTTTCGAGTCTAATAAAGCTCCACCTCGTTCTTCACTTGTGTACAAAACCTCTTAATCATGTATCAAACATAGCTTTTCACATGACCCTTGAAGTGGCATGCAAGGGTTGTTGAGATGGCAACGACCCATTTGTATAGCTCGACAGACCGTGGCAAGGCCTAGGGCTGTGAATGCTACCGCCCCGGTCAACACATTCCTATTAGGAAGGTTGACGAAATTGGGCTCGACGCCTGGAGGTGGAGGAAGAGCTGGGTGTGACAAAGGCTTGTGTTTAAGGGCTTGGAATAAGTCAAATTCAATAATAATTCTCAATAAGTCTTAAGGGCCATAGTTCTTTTCGCTATAGCTAGAATTATTGCCTCTTTTTATATATAAAAATAGCTCTTAATATCGTACATTCTAAAAGTATATTTAATATACTTATATATATTAATTTTAATACGCGTTATTATAACTATCGTTATTTTAGGTTTTATGCTTATTTATATTTAATAAATATATTGCTGTAAATATATTAGTTTTATCCGTATAATACTATTTTTGTTTTTAATACTTGATTTTAAATATTATTAAATTCGGAGGTTTACCGGCTTTTTTAAGTTTTATTAATAAAATTACTTAATTTTACTTTTAACGCTTTTGATATTTATATAATTATAAAACTTTTAAATCTAATATTTTTTTATAAGCTATTTTTATTATTTAATTAAATATTTAATATATTTTTCGATTTTAATAAAATTTAAAATCTTTTTAATTTTATAATTATTAAACTTAATTAAAGCTGTTTTTTATAAAATTTAATTAAAATTAAAGAATTTTTAATTATTAACGTAAAAAAGTTCGATAAATAAAATATAAAAAGAATTATAAATTTTTTAGCTTTTTAAAAATATAAATTTAATAATAGTAAAAAAAATTATTTTTTAAATTTTAAAAAGCTTTAATATTTTTTGGTTTAATTTTTTAATATTTAATATTATTAATTAATTTTTTTTATAAACTAAGTTTTTTTTTTTTTATTAGCTTATTTTTTTATTCGTTAGCGGCTTTTATTTAAATATTATTTAGTTTTTTCGTATATTTAGTTTATTTAATATAAATAAAATCGGCTTTTTAAATTTTTTAAAACGTTTAAAAAAAAATTATACGTTATAAGGTAATATTTATAATTAGCGTAAAAAAATATTATATAAATTAAAACCGAAGCTACGTTATTATAAATAAATTTAATTATAAAAAACAAGTTTTTTTAATTAGTTATTTTGTAATTAACGAAAATTTATAAATAAATTTTAAAAAACTAATTAAGTCGTTTTATTTAACCGTCGGTTTAAAAATAAAAAGCTATATTTATTTAAAATTTAATATTTATTAGTTTAAAAAAGTTTTTTTATAAATAAACAATAAATTTAAAATTATAGTTAGAAATAATATCGAAAAATATATTATAAAGTTTTTAATAGTTTTTAACGAAAATTTTAATTAGATTTTTAGTCTTTTTTTCGCTTATTTTAAAAAAAAGAAAATAAGTTATTTTAATAAATAAATTTACTATTACTTAAATAAAATCGCACTTATTTAATAAAAAAAAATTAATAATAAAGTTTATAGTTATTAATTATTAAAATTTATAATATAGTTTTATAAATTAAAATAAACTATAAAAACCGTATTATAATAGCTTATTTTATTAATATTTAAAATATTTATTTATAAAATTACAGACTGTTTTTTTTATATTTAACTATTAAAAGTTTTAAGTAATTAATTTTAATATTTTGTTTATTTTTATATATCTGGCTATTAATATATTATATTTTAATTTAATAATTTTTTTTTATAAGTTTTTTATAAAAATTTATAAACGTTTTGTTTTATATAAAAAATCGTTTATAATTTTTATATTTTTAAATAGTTTTTTTTTCTATAAAATATATTTTAAATCTTTATTAATTGCTTTTTTAATTTTTTAATACACTTTAATAACTATTATAAAATAAACAAACTATATAATCGTTTTAATATTAAAATTACTACGGCTAAGCTAATAAAAATTAAGCCTGTCGAGTTTAAAAAATGTTTTTTTTATAAAACCGAAATAATCGGCTAGTTTTTACTTCCTTTTTTTTAAAGCAATATTATAACAGTTTAAACAATATATCGGCTTTTTTATTCTATTTATTTAAATAATAGTTAATAATAAACAAATATATAAACAGTTATTATAACTATTTTATTTAATAACGGTTAAATATTTTAATAATAATAAAATAAAACAAATGTTAATAATTAAAATATATTTTTATTTTATATTTTATACTTTTTAAATATTATCGCTAATAATTAAAACTGTTTATTATTATAAATAGTTTTTTATTATATATTTTATAATTTATTTCTGTTAATATTAGTTTTTTAAAATAAAAAACAATAAAATAAAGTTTATTATTATTTTTTTTTTATAAAAATATTTTATTTAAAACAAAGTTTAAAACATCAATCTTAACGATTACTATTTTTTTTAAATTAAAATAAACAGAAATTAAAACAATAATAAACCGGTATTTAAGTTTATAAAACGCTTTTTATATAACGTCGTTTTATTTTTAATTTTGTTTATTTTTTTTGTTTTTATTTATAAAAGGTTTAACTATTAATAAAAATCTTTTAATAAATTTTCGGTAAAAATTGGCGAAGCCGATAAAAAACTAAAATTTTTTTAAAGTTTTAAAAAGTTCTTATTTTTTAATAACTTTTATTTTATTTTTTAATATCGAGATTTTATCGGCATTAATATCGTAACTTAAAAACTTAATTTGTTATATTTATTAATAATATTTTTAAAAAACTATAGTTAAATAGTATTTAATAAATCGTTAAAACACTTTTTTTATAATACGGTTATATTTTTTTATAGTTTTAGCATAAATAAATAAATTATTTAAATATATTAATAGTTTTAAATTAATCAAATTTCGAAAAATATAATTTATTATAAACTAAAAAATAGCTAATATATTAATAAAACTTATAAATATAACGGTATATTTATATAAATTATATTTATATTTAAAAACGGTTTTTTATTTATAATTTTCCTTAATTTTAATTAAATAAAACTTTGTTTTTAAATTAATTTAAATAAACTATTTTATTATACAAAAACGATTTTATAACTTATTAATAAATAATATAAAATACTATATAAAAATAATAACACTATTTAATTTTTAATAATCGATTATTAATCGGAAAAAATCTTATAGATTTTTTTTTTTGATAAATATTATAAATACGTTATATAAAAATATAAACTTGTAAATACGATTAAATTTAAACATATTTTTTAATTAAAGTTTTAAAGCATTAAGTTTTTTTGCTATTATTATATAAAATAAACTTTAAAAAACAGTTTTACTTTTTACGAAATTAATTATATAATTTTAAAGTTTATAATCGGGAAAACGGCTAGCTATTTTTTTAAATATAATAAATAAAAATTTTTTAAAACGTTTTAATATATATTAAAAAGCTTTTTATTATAAGTCTATTTATAATAAAGTTATAGTAGCTACTTTTTATCCGATTACTACTAAATTAATATAGTTTTTTTAATAATAATTAAAAATAAACTATATTTTTCTAATATCGGTAAAAAAATAAACCGGTTAATACTGTTTTAATTACTATAAAAACAAAATAAAGTCGTATTTTTTATTTATATTTATTAATTTAAAACTAAACCGTATAAAATAATTTTTTTAATAATAAAATATTAGTTTTTCTAAATAATACCTTTTTCTTTTATATACGATAAATATATTAAAAGTTATTATAAATCGAATAATATTTTATTTAATAATAAAAAATTTTTATAACTTTATTTTTAAAAATAATATAATTAAAATAAAATTTTTAGTATTTAATAATATTTAAACTAAATATTTTTAATCGTTATATAAAAAAATTATAAAAACAATCGGTTTATAGCTAAATATTAATTTTTTTTTTTAGTTTTTTTATTACTACTTTCGGGTTTTAAATTAAGCCGTTTAATGCTATATACCCGAAAATATATACTTTCCGTAAATCGTATTTTATATAATATAATATAAAACTTTTTTAAAAATTTAAATTCGATTTTTTTACTTTTAAATATTATAAATAAAAAAAAGCGCTTATAATAATAGCGTCTATTTTTATTTTCTTAATACTATTAATAAAAATAAAATTTTTAATATTTTTACGTTTAATAAAAAAAATTTTTTAACCGGTTAAAACAGGTTATTACTATTAATATTTTTTTTAATATAATATTCTAAAATATAATAATTATTACGTTTATATTATTAATAATTTTTTTTATTACGTTTTTATTAATCGATCAAAACTTAATTAATATTTTTAAATATATTTTTAATATTTAGCTATTTTTTAGTTTTAAAAAATAACTTAGCTTTTGTTACTTTATTTTTTTATTAACTTTTTTTTTTAAAAAATTGGTTTCGGCTTAAATTAAAACGATTTTTTTTATTTAATAATTATTAGCCCGACTTTAAACGCTTTAATATTAAAATAGGTTTTTTTTTTGCCGATAAAATACTTAAATTAAATAGCATATTTTCGTAAATTTGTTTAGCCTCTTATATAACGGTAAAAAAGTCTTTATCGTTATTAAACAGACTTTTTTATTAAAAATATATAAATTTAACGATTTTATTAAATAAAGTTTTAGCTATATAGTTTTAAAAAATAGTTCTAAACTATCATACTATTTTATTTAAATCGAATAGTTTAATAAAATATTAAGATATATCGCCGTTATAAATTAAAGTTTGCATTTTTTTAAAATTATAATACTTTTTTAAAAAATTATAAAACCTTTTTTTTATTATTAATATATAATTTAATTATTTATTTAAAAAGTTTATTTTAAATATTTAAATTATTCGTTATTAATATTAAATCTAAACCTAGTTTATTAATAATAAACCGATTTAATTAATTTTATAATAATTTTTTAAAAAACTTTTATTATACGTTTGCAAATATAACTTTATTTTTAATTACTAAAATTAAAACTTAAATTTGTTTTTTTTATCGTAAATAAAAAACTTATTTAAATAAATTAAATTAAATATAATAGCTATAAATCTAATAAGTTTTTTTAATATTTTAACAAATTAATTAAAATTAAAATTATTATTATCGAAATATAATAATAATCGAAAAAAGTTTTAAAAAAATTTACGTAATAAACTTTAAAACAGTTTTTAAAAGCTATTATCGTTTTTAAAATCGTTTAAATCATTTTTAAAAAATTTATTCCTTTTTAATATAAAAAAACCGGCTTTAACGGCTATAAAATTAACTTTTACGCTATCGGTAGTATATCGAACTTATAATCGTCGTAAGTTTTAAAAAAACAGCTTATTACGTATTTTTATTTTTAAATTAAAATATTTAATCAGAAAACGCATAACGTTTTATAAATAACTAAGAAAAAAAAACAAAATAATTAGTTATAAACTAATTAATAGTTTGTTTTTTAAAAATTTTTAATACTATATTAACGTTAATATATTAATAATTAACGAATTAATTTTAAAACTTAATTAAAACAGTTTAAATATATATATAAAAATTATCGATTTATTATCGTATTTTTTTATCTATTTAATAAAAAGCAAAAAATTTACAAATTAAAAAATTATCAATTTATATTTTTTTATTAATAACTTACGTAATTATTTTTTTTTTAAAATAGTATTATTATTATAAGTTTATATATATATATAGCAAAACTTAACGATATTAAATAATAATTTATTCGAGTTTTTCGATCGTTCGAATATAAATTTCCTCGTTTTTAAAAAATCGATTAATAATATTTTAAATTTAAAAAACAAACTTATTATTAGTTTTTATAACTTAATTATAAAACGTATAAATTTGTTTTTATAATATTTATATATTTATATTATATAATTATTATATAATTTAATATATATTATACGTAATTATATAATTAGCCCGAAATTATTTATTTTTATAAATACGTTTATTTATAGTTTAAAATAAAACTTTTAATATATAATAAATATTTTTTATTTATTTATAAAGTTTTATTATTTATTTAAATAAATTTTTTTATATATTAAAATTAGTTTTTAGTTTTATATAATTATTTATTATAATTATATCGTAATTTAATATATTATAAAATATAAAAATTTAGTTTTTAAACGTAAAAATAAAGTTCGATATAATAAAATATTAAAACGTAATATATATCGAAATAATAAATCTAATAAAAAATCTAATAAAACGTTATCGCTATTATTTTTTACTAAGCAAAACTAATTAATAATATTTAGCACTTTTTTTAAAAAAAGTAAAATTAATACTATAAAAAAAGTTTTAAGTATAAAAATATAAAATATTGTTTTTTCGTTTTAAGATTTTAAATTAATAAAATTTTTTAAAATTTATATTTATATAAAAATATTTATTAATAAATAAATAAAAAATAAAAAAATAAATTAAAATGTAAGTAAATAGTTTTTTTTTTTTTTTTTTTAATTCGTTTTTTTTATTTTTTTTTTTTAAAACTCTTTTTTTTTAATTCGCTAGATTTTTTAAAATCGCTTAACTTTAAATTAAATTTTATTTAAATAATAAAAGTTTTAATAAATAATAATAAAACTAGCTTTATATAAAGCTAAAAATTTTTTTAACGTTTTAATTAATATATTATTATTAATAATAAATATTATTAAAAATAAAAAAAATATTTTCGAATAAAAAATGCTAATATTATTAATAATAATTTGCTTAAACGTAGTTTAAAAATTTATAAAGCTTTTTCGGCTAAAATATATAAAATTAATAAATAAAATAACTTTAAAATAATTTAAAAATTATTTATAACAAAAACTTATATTTAAAAGTTTAAAATAAATTAAATTTAATAATAATTTTTAATAAGTTTTAAAAGCTATAGTTTTTTTCGCTATAGCTAAAATTATTGCCTTTTTTTATATATAAAAATAACCTTTAATACTGTATATTCTAGAGGTATATTTAGTATACTCATATATACCAGTCCTGGCACGCGTTGCCATAGCCATCGCTGCTTTAGGTCTTGTGCCCACTCACACTTGGTGAATATACTGCTGCAGGTATGTTGGTCCTGTCCGTGTGACACTGGGCCGTTCAAGTCAGGAACCGCTTGCCGAGCCAGAAGTAAGTGAACCCCTTACATCGCTATGTAGACGTGGTCCAATATCTCCAATCTACAAGCGGGGTTCTTGCTGAATATACTATATAATTCTCTGGCCTCCGTCGGATTAAGGGCATCATTTATATATTTCCTATCTTGTGTTCCTTGCCATCTTGTCATGATATCGTAGCATCTCCACGATACGACTTCACAATGTCTGCCCCAGTCTTCGACTGCTCCAGGTCATCTCTTCCACATCGTCCTTGTGACATGCGTGGGATCAATACGAGGAACTAGCCACCCTTCGCCAGCCCGGGCTGGCGAGCATCAGCGACCAGATTGTGCCGCAATACTTCACAGCGTTTTTTCACTCGCGGAACTCCTAGGGTACTTGGACTTCTTCTCACCACGGTCGTTTCTTCGGGCGCCATCTGGAGATATTACTCGACATCGACAGGGTCCCAAACAGACGCTTCAGCTCCGTGGCATGTTGCCGGTACGTTCCGAACCGTTATCCTACCCATGACGATGTTCGCCCAAAGTAGGCAGTGCGTTAATGTGTGCCGCTATAGGAATCCTGTTTGCCGTTGCTCACTTGGCGTGGGCACCGGTCACTCTCCCATCTGTGAAAGCCATTAAGAACAACGCCAAGGATAAGAATCTTGCCAAACTCGACGAGTGGCTTCGGTTACATGTGTGGCGAAGTCTCACAACTGAGTAGTAATTGCGGTAGTGGCCAACTAAGAGGCGACAGTAGGTAAGGGGTCAAGTCCCAACATGCATGTAAAGACCAGGGTGTATGGTATGTAGCCCCCGTCGATAGCCTTAGGGATTACAGTGGGATTAGTAGATTCCTAATTTTCCCTCCAGCCAAATTGAAACATCTATGATTTCCTCCTCAAGGCGGCATTCACTTTCTCAATAGCCTCTTCCATAAGCCGCCCCGTCTCCTCATCAATACCCAAGCCTTCACTATCATTCTTCTGCGCCTGTAGTCGCTTCTCCCAGTGCTCCCACCGATCATCGCCAAGTGATGAAACACTATCACCACACAGCTCTCCAGGTCGAAGTGACGGATCCATTGTAGTCCCCTCATCACCTTGTCGCGCAACCATGTAATCATGCATCCCATCTGTGTGAGCGATGAGCCACTTACACGCGACCCAGAGACGGCAGCTTTGAATATCTGCCTTAGCGAGGGGCTCTTCCAGCGCCCACCTTACTGAATGAAGTGCGAGTCCGAACCATTGGATGGGGTTCGTTGTGAGCTTTATGGCGAATGTATTGAGTGTTTTCCAACCTGCGAGATATCTGTTGCTCACCGTTGCGTTGGGGTGTATGACGGGGGCTGAAGGGCATGGTGCGTTAGCCCTCGACATAATCTAGGAAGGGGACGACGTTGCGATGTCGACTTACAATATTCATCCATTTTCTCGCGCATCGCCTGGGCGAAGTAAGGCAGATTGGCCCAAAGCCCTGCACTGCCCTACTTATAACGTCAACACAGCTCTTCATGAACCTACCTGCTCAAGGGGAAAAACATGGCAACGTACCATCCCAGGAACAATCCCATATTGACCCCTTAAAATCTCAATAGTCTGCACCAAACACTCAACCCACATATGATCTGGCGGTACGCAATGCGCAATTTGAATAAGCTGCATCCAAATATACATAATCACATCCCCAATTCTCTCACCAGCCGCCTCCGCCTGACAGACGAAGTTAATGTCGCTTGCTAGTTTCACGGCCCTAGTCTGGCTATCTGTTGGGTACTGCAGTGTAGCGGCAAACATGCGAAATATGGGGATCTCGACATCGGGAATCTCGTCTTCGAGGGAACGTAGGAGAAGAATGGGACCTTCGGCGTCGGAAACAACTAGCTCGTTTTCGATGTTACTCATAATGATTCCGCGGTGTGCTGACAGAGGTTGAAGGGTAAAGGGAGGACGATGAGCAAAGAGCATCTATGTAGTGGTGAAATATGGGTCCGTGACTTTATGGGATAGGGGAGGCAGGAAGTCTGAAATTGGAACGGCTGGGCCAAGATCGGGAGTCCCGGTCAATGACATGAAGTGGCCTATAAGTGTAGTGAGGTTTTCATTGTGTAAACTCAAAATACAGACGCAGGAAAGAAAAGCCGCAAGGTACAGCAACTCGATTCTAACGCAGATGTTGTCTGACCCCTAGAACGGCACTTTCTGTAAAGTGGAGATTGGTTGACAGGCGCGCGGCTAGGCACTTGAACTCAAAGTCTCTGATTCGATTCCCACCCCACCACGGCTTTACACCTGCCTCCATCGCTCTATCAAATAAGCCCGTGCGTCTTATAGATACTCTGTACGCGAACTAAACTCAATCAGATCCTGTAGTGTAAAAAACGACACTACGAATCTTGGATCTGATTGGAAGTCTGTCGGTATAGCCATTGCGCCAAGTTGTATTAATGTTATGACCCGAAGGCCGAGAGCTGGTGACTTGTATCGGTACATGTACTGCCCTACCAGATCCGAGCTGAGACTTATGAACATTCAGCAGCTACTGGTTCCCCGACCAAAATTTCAAGACGCGTTCGGTAACTTGTGCTACGTTCCAATTTTCTCTAACCACAATCTAGGTCTCTCCATCCTAAGCAACGCCAGTAAGAACCTAATTCTGTTTGCCCCTTTCGCGAATATAACATGCCTAACAGAGTTGTCAATGGTATCTCGTTTGGTATCATCACTATATAGTTCATCACCTCATCCCATTTCATGATAGATCTCTCCTTCTCTCCTTAGTTCTCCACCTGCTTCACTACCTCATCTCGCAGCTTCTGCATTGCTCTTTCTGGCCGCAGAGCATTTAGCTGAGCTCAGCAACGCTTGTGTTGCTTTAGAGCACTCCCTGAGGAACCCATCATTCGGTCGAGTTCACGGTGCCTGGGTACATCACAGGGATGCGGCATGTCGTGGCAATACCGCAGCCGGTATGAGCATGCACTGGCACCGCCGAACACCTACTCGAGTCTACCCCTTGGTCGAGTTCTGTAGCATCTTGGCTACATCGGAACATTCCGATCAGAGTTCGCAGTACCGAAGAAGTATCCGGGCCAAGCGAATGAGCAAAGTGCTCAATCAAAGGGGGCGTGATCGGCAACCGATGTGGCCGACCGATCGGACCTTGGGCAACTACCACTCTTGATAAAGCTGCCACTCTTGATAACGGCAGGGCGTCATAGCAGTTCTGTGTTGTATCTCCATGCGTCCTGCCGCATAACTGTTGGTTCGAATTGCCATGCTTTTAGGCATTGCTCGCGATTATTCGCAACTGCATGCGATCTTAGCTTCATCAGGGTATGCCATTCTGCTTCAATGCAGCTCATCGATTACACCTCGAGAGAATCATCCCCCCGTCCGCCAAGTCTTGGTGTGTCTATACCGTCATCGGCGGAAAGTCGTTCAACCACTCATTCGAGAACCAGGAAGCCGACTCTACGCCCGTGTTGCCGTACGATTCAATGGCGAAATCAAAGCCATCCATCGCACCCTCAAACGCGTTGTTGTTGTCTAATCCGTCCGGTGGTACCACAGGAGCAATGTTGATTTTCGGTGCATTGGGATCATTGACATTCATCTCAGAGAAAGACGGGTCACGCCGATGCTGCGGCACACCGGGAGTATTGCCCGACAGAGGAGTGGACATGGGGACCACGTTGGGATTGCCATGAGGTGATGAAATATTCATCGCCGGGGTTGGCATCGACGACATGACTGATAGCTCTCCGTCGTCCAAAAGATGCATGTGTGGATTCATGTTCTGGCGTGACATTACGTGATGCCCTACACCGGCGGAGCTTATATCCTCTGGGCTGGGTGGCCGACTCTCATTTGTCGGGTTCAACCCGCGAGCAATTAGTTTCTCCAGATCGGCGACCTTGAAGGGAAAGGTGTCAGTATACTACAAGCACAAGAGCAAGTGATTGCGTGCTTACTATTGCAGCGCCAGCTGGTATGTGGTTCATAGATTTAGCAATGAGCAAACATCTATTGGCATGTTCAACGACTTGCTCGGCAGACAAGCGCAATTCAACTTGCTGGGTCTGATGGGCGAAGTACAGCAGCCGTGCGCACTGGTATGCGCAGTAGGGCAGATCGAGATCAGTGACTGGGAGGCCGCCGTCCAATGCGAGAATGAGCCGGAATATCTCGGCCATAGCTATCGCGTGGTCGAAACATTGACGCTTACAATATGCTACGAAAGGGGGTTCGAGGCGGCTGATACTAGACTGTGGCAACGATTCTTTCAGCCCAGCGAGAACAATCCGATAGAGATCGCTATGACATTGCCGCCACCAGACATGAATCATGATGAAAACACACAGGCGTGGTGAGTAAGCACGGAGTTGTAGATTGCTTTCGGAAAATTTGAAAGAGGCGGGAAGATGATCGTTGAAACTGTCAAGTTCTTTGGAGAGGACCTTGGTCAATTGGGGCAACTGCGCCACTTCAGATTCAGGCATGATGAGTAGATTTTTGGTACTGTAGGACACACGACTTCTCATCCAGAGGAGACGCACGTGTAACGCAAGGGAGCCAACATCATCAGGAAAGGGTTGAGAAGGGATCGGGCGTAAGTGACCGGTGATCTGGGGTAGATCAAATTCGAAGTTGCGCTCGTTGCAAGGGAGCTGGATATGTAGCGAGTCAGGGGGTAGCAATGTGAAGTCGGCATGACCGCCATTGATGCCGGAGTCAAGTGTAAGGAATGCCCACATTAGTCTTCTCCGGGATTCCCTCGCCAGGAAACAGAGATTTGGATTTTCATAATTGAGTCTCAAAGCATAAGCAAAGCGTGCAGCTGTCGCGGCCAGCATGAAAGCGCTCGTAAACCTCCGTGAGAGCATTCGATGTTTCATCACAAGCACAAGTGCCTGGATCTTGATAGTTGACGGATTCTCGAGATCTGCCAACACCATACTTTGGCATTCGTCGACACATCTAGCGCCGTACTCCCTCATGCCGGGACCCAAGTCTGTGAGAAGTGACGTAACGCCTACCAATGCCAGCAGAAGCGCTTTGTCCATCATACCTGCATGAAAGCGCTGCATGAGAGACGCGCGATGGAGGAAGGAGAACATGGGCACGTGATGCACGTGACGGAAGTAGTTGCTGAATGTGCGTTGTATGAGGGTATCATCGGGAAAAATAAGACTGTTAAGTGTGTTGTTAGTCAGTTCCCCATGTCCCAAACGAGGGTCTTGAGCGTACGGGTCTCTCTTCGAGGATGGCCCAGCCGAGTAGTCCATATTTGCACTGTCCGGGTTGCCATTGGAAGGGTGATGGGACCCGTGATGGTCCCTATGCGTCATAGGCCTCTTTTCAGGGGGCTCCGAGGTGACAGATTCGTGTTCGGAGTCAGTTGTGCCATGTTGACCGCCTGAACCAGTTCCGTTGACACCACCTGAGCGCTTCGTAGGCCGATAGATGCAATCGATACCCTGGGACTGACATCGGGCACATTTTGGAGTTTCGCCCGTGCAGCGTGCTTTCCGTGAGTGGCAGTTGATGCAGGCTAACCTCACCCGGCGCCGGGGCAGAGAGAAGGCGGTGATGCTGTCGCCATCGGGGTGTGGTGATCCGCTATCCTGAAAAGAGCAGCTGAAGCCCAGTCGTTCGCAGTTCTGGCACATGTCGCGGCGCCCATCGCAGCGCACCTTGCGCAGGCGGCAGGTGGAACAAGTCTGGCTCGTCTTCTTCGGGGGTCGGTTGGCAGGGTCAGCAGCGGCGGCCTCGGCGGCGACCTCTGCTGCCGTATCTGCAGCAGCCACCTGAACGCTCATATGTTCCATGTCCATAGTCCCTTTGCTCGAGTGACAATTGTTAGCTGCGGCATCTGACTGTTGTCGCAGCAGGTCGGCAACGCAGAGGGATGGTGATGTCGACGATACGAGGCATCAGATCGGGCTGTTCGTGGTGCAGGAGGTAGTGTCGTCGGTCATGCGGTCGGTGCGCGTCGGTGTGGGGGATGGTGGCGGGTGTTGTGTGTTGTCGCTGGTTGTTGTGGAGAGGTGGCGGCGACGACGACGACGACAAAGGTGGTGACAGGGAACGAGCAAAATTGAGGACGGCAAGACGTGGGAAACAGTCCGACAAAGGCCAACCTCCATCGGGGACAGGCGGGCTTAGGGTCGGTAGGGCAGCCGGGCGCTGTCAGTCAGGTGGTCTGCAGCCCACTGTCCACGCCCCGGAGCACGCTAGACCCCCTGTAGAAAGTCTGTAGTGTGGCCTGCCTGCACGCAGTAATAGAAGGGCGATTGCGGCTTCTCGGCATTCCTACCGACTACAGTCGGATGCACTCATCTCCTGCTGCACCACGATTGGAATATACTGCCTCGATGCCTCTCAATAGCTAGAGGAATGATACGCAGTCTGCTCGACTCTCAAATGCGAAAGGCGAGAAAAGAGTTTGGTGACTCCAGGAGCGATGATGCAGCGAGACTTTGCAGGGCGGTGATTACATCATGCATCCAGCCGCTCACTGCTGGCCTCTCCTTGTCAAACCCAATGATACACCAGTGCTAGCAGAACACGAAAAGCCCGTATATCCTTTTGATAACACCATTCTTGTTGATAATTGCACATACTTGGCTTTCCTCCGATCTACGACTCACCGTACTTCCGTGAGGCCGAGATGACTACGTGACCGGAGCCAAGTTACACCCAAGGAAGACTAAGACGCAGGTTGTGCAGCGATGTAGATGCCTCAGTTGGTGCAAGGCCATACGACCTGTCGCTTTGGGACCTGCATCCCGGCCGTTGTAAGAGGTGACGAGGGGGTTACGGCTCCTTATTAATTGCGGTAGCAGCGGTGTAGATGAAGCTAATTGCTCGTCGTCGAATAGCCCTCGCCTTTTGCCAGATGACTACATGTCAGCGCCTTATCACGTCATTGTCATGTGCAACGAGAGACTCGTCGCGTGCTCTGCCCCGAACTTTCGCCATACGCCTAATCAATCAACGAACAGGGATGGGAAGGTCTGTAAATATGCTACTATGCTTCCGCAAGCTTAAACACAGTCGCATTGGTTGTTGAGGATTGTTTAGATCGTCGATGACACTCGGCAGGGAAAGAATTGACCTCGACGGCATCCTTTTCGTTTCGCACAGCGAGAAGGGGCCCTGGAGGCACGCATCGTCATCATCGAGGAATAATAAACATTTTTGACAGGGCAGGGATGTGCTCATCCACTACATACTGTACAGAGTCATGATCGCCAGGCAGATGCGACCGCCAATCAGAACGCTGGCATCAGGGGTTAGACATGCACGTCACGAACGTGGGATTCCCGATATCCATGATGCTGCTGACCGAGAACCGCACACCCGCCGACCCGGCTTGGCCTCCTCTGGCGAGGGTAAGGTATGTCAGAGTGCAAAGCTGACAGGTGGGCAGGTCACAGGTTGACAGGTGAGATTGATGTGAGGCAGGCTGAACTGCAGAGCCAGAACATTACAATAACGAACTAAAGTGGACTTGTTCTCATACTCATGCACAGATCTTCCCCCATTCAAGACATGCATCTCAGCGTATGCGCTCAGGTATCACCGCGAGTGCTTAAGTGAAACATGCCTGAATCACGCAACATCTCCACTCCAAGGCGACAGCTGAACCAAGATCAATGACTGTAACGATAAGGAAAGACAAATAGGATCGGCTCGCTTTACCCAGAGATCTGTCATATCTCGGAGCATGACCATGTTGGCTGCAAGTGGAAACAGTGCTCCAAGTCAATCGGAAAGTTTCTTGGGCCCTCGACTTTCCCATGTTTGCTTCTCAAGCCTCGCACAGGTACTTTCACCCAACCTGCATCTACCCACACCCACCCCTCTTCGACATTCGACATGGCTCACAACGTCTCAACCAACTTTCACCGCACTAAGTCGTTGTGAGGTAGGACTCAAAGAAGGAATAGGCGAGGTTAACAAATGGCACGTAGTATCAGTTACGCAGTGTTGCCCAGCGTACATTTTCTGATGAGAGCTAGACTGCTATCCGGAATACTCTCTGCCTCGGTTCCTGGGACTGTACCTCATAACCATGATGTAGACGGTGCGGTTCTGCGTACTCAGATCAGGACTCTCCTGACAACAACTCTCATAAAATGCAACACATTAGTTGATTATATAGGGAAAACTCAGCTGTAGAGTATGTTTACTCTAGTTATATGTGCCAGTTTTAGAAATAATATCGTTACGATCGGCGTAGTGACTAGGTCACGTGTCCTCGCCAATGTCGTCGAGAGCGATCCGGATGTACTTTTCCCTGTGAATTCGAGCGCGAGTAGCGCGCGCTTGACAGTCGGGGTTTCCCAAGATCCATAGATGCTTTCGGCGATTCTATATTGATATTGTAACGGCCACTCATAATTTATCAGTTGCTCGTCATACAATAGCTCCGGATTAGGCAAGGACAAACCTAGTGCTTCTCTCATCAATGAACGTATCCTCCTGATTCACCCCGGCCTTGTACAAAATGGTTTGCGTCTACACTCCCTCGATTCCTTATCCTTCAACCCTGAAATATCACAGCAACCAGCTCCCAACAAATAACATGTCATGATATCAAGGGAGAAAGAAGCGGTTCAAGTGGCTCAAGCTAGCGAATGAAGAACTTTGAAGGGCTAGACATCTCCATGTGCGGAACGCTTTCAATCACATAAAGCTGATCTTTGTCGAACGCACAGAGGTCATCGATGACGGATCTTTAACAGTAGCTGCCAAGCTCAATCGGCTTGACGAATTGCGCGATACTTAGGGACGAGCCCTGCACCTCCGAGCAGGCTTCGTTGGAACTTACGGCGTCTAGCTTGGAAGGAGCTCATCAAGGATTATGTGTACCTTGTAAGAGGAAGTTCTGGGATTCGGAAGAGTCACTGCAGAGCAGGGAAAAGGAGCCTTAAGCAAGGTCTGATGTATGGGCTCTGAGACAACGAGTGTAAGTACAAAAGTTGAGAGGTTGGGCGATAATCACGTGTAATGGCCCAGAATGTATCAATGCCTGGGTACCATCACTCGATCTTGCCCAGTATCACCCTCAGCAGCACTCGTAAGTCAAGTTGACCCAAGAGATCAGACCGTAGAGTAGGCAGGAGCAGCTACACGAAAACCCTCCCTCCTCTGCCCTTTCCCGCACTTTCATAAGCAGCCTATCCCCTCGTCACCCACCATCCTACGTTCGACCACCCTTCGGCTTGTCCATCAGGGTCCATCAGGCGACAGGGGTGTATCATACTATATCATACTCGATTAGGGCCCTTGCTTTCAACCCAGACGGTCCTGTCAATGCAGTATCTGTGAACAGCTCCCCCCGGCCGAATGGTCGAGTGGTTCGACGTGTCGACGTCTGGAACGGGCTTCCGGTCGCGTGTTCGAAGCCGTACCTTGGCGATCAAAAGCGATACACCTCGATTAAGTCTCTAATATGCCTGAGCGTGACAAAGCTTGCCGACGGGTGGCGGAGTAGGGCCTGACCTTTTTGCACCTTTTTTTTTTTTGTTGTTGTTTTGATGTTATTGTTTGCGAGGGCGGCAGGGTCAAAGTGCAGGTGCATTGCGAATGCCTTTCTAGAGAGTGCTACTGACTACCTGCGGCTGTACACCGTTCCAGCACTTCAATTTTGGCTTTTTACTTCTCGTCCCCCTTTGTAGAAGAAACGAGACCTTCCTGACTTCCCGAATCAGTGATAGTCGCGTGCTACGACGTGGCATACACGCAAATTATCGGACGTCAGCATGCGCAGAACTTCTTTTTCAAACCTGTAAGGAATCTTGTTGGCAGTACCGTGTGCAGTCGGGTGGCGTCCCCGGTATGTGTCCAATATCGCCCATGATGCAAATGCATTAAGATGGTGATGCAAGTCATGAACATGTAGGCCGTTTGTCCACTATTACATCGGCAGGACTGAAGCATGTATGGTCTGATCAGACCGGGAGAAGCTAGATGACGAAAGCTGTCACACATCAACCTTCCTAATTACTATCCTAGTATACTATCACGACACCAGCTGCTCTGAATTTCCTCAACTTACTACCAAATATTTGGAGTAGTCATCCATATCAGTAGCACCAGTAAACGTCCTGGCACTCGAATGAGCTCGCGATCCCCAACCCTCGCGAAGCGCTTAGGCCTCCAGGATGCACTCCTATCAGAAGCACATCCCTTAGACCTAAACAACTCAGGAGAGTGTCACAACCTCCTACCGTATTCAGTATTCATGGCACTGCCCACGTGAAACTGCACCAAGCTTAATGAGCTTGTCCCCAATACAATTCCTCCTCGCGAGCGGGAGGTTTCCATAAGCAGACCAGGTGTCATCGTCATGGTACGCAAAATACCAACCCGTGAGTAAACCGCAACCTCGCAAACGCCGCATCAACCTAGACCCATCCGCTGTATCCCGTTTCGAAAGTCCAAGTCTGCTCTTGGCCCAATTCTTCCCATGCATGTTAAAACGGTCACAAACAAGGTTGAACTCAAGGGTGCAATTGATCTGTTGCCAATCTTTAGTGGTGCGAGCGACTACGGAGTCGTCAAGCGCAACCCCTTCATGTCGATACTGGTGGTCTTGCCACTTCTTGGCAAGGGGGAGGTTGGTGCCACATTGTGTGTTTATGAAGAGTGTCTCGCCCTCCAGAGTGCCGTCTTCGCGCGGTACCAGTTGGGACACGCAGCCCACGTCATTCACTACCTTGCCACACATTCCGAGCACGTTCTTCGGGGCATGGGACCATGTACCACTAAAATACTGATAAGCACAATCATTGGGGTTATGTTTCGGCTTGATACACTCACCACACAGTCTTCATGATGGGTACAAACGTCCAATAGCCACACGCATCTTTTGGCACCTCCGCATCCAAGCTGAAGCGCGGGGCTCCCCGAACACCAGTTGCATTCCACCCTCCACTGACACCACGTCTCAATGCTGCCGCAAGAGCAACGCCGGGGGACTTGGGTCTCTCCACTATTACGCTATCGTCATAGGTAACACCGCATTTGAGAGGTCCCGTGCAGTAGGTTCCCATGATCGGTACCTCCCGTGCGTAAGTATATGTGGTGTCTGCGACTATAATTAGTACTTTACTCGTGACTTTATCGCCCAGAACCCCTTTGACTACGTACTAACTTGACAGAATGAATTAAGGCAGTCATCGCCCAAGTTCCGGTCTGCTTGGCACTGTCCCAGGTCCTGCCAGGAAAACTTAACGCGAGCAGGACAGTCATTGCCGGTATACTCGTAATTCATCTTCACACTGCTGCGGTTGTAAACAGTGCAAGGGTCTGGCTGGGTGATATTGACATTCGTGCCATTGAGCTGAGGATATGTAGTATTAGGGTAGGTAGGGTTTGCATGAGCAAGAGCCAAGAAGGCAAATATCAAAAGCGATAAGCTAAGAGCCATTCTCGACGGATTGAAGGTGAAATGAGTCTATGTGCTTCAGGGGTTTGAAAGGATTCCAAAATGCTTGTTTCAACAAAGAAAAGTAGGGAAAAAACCTTGCCGAGCGAGCCCAGATTTACCGCGCACACTTATATATCAACAACACTCTCGGACTCTGAAGCCGAACGCGCAGCAGGCTTTCAGTTTCCTAGACTATGGGCTAGGTGAATACGGTATATACCACTAGCTAGTCCAAAGTAACCCGGCCATTAGCTTATACAAGGCCGAGAACATAGTTCGGCTACTAAATGACGCCTTAATTGTTGATATGTCTAGCCAGACTTATCCACCTTGACAACATCGCTGAACATCTCGGGACCAGCACACAGGGTGGGTTTGACGAATCCAAGAGGACTTCTACCGACGGCAATACGCCCATCACTGATATGGCTGAGGATGGCGGCGAATACTGGTGCGGAAGCAGAAGTGCCGTCATTGAGAGTCGGAAGGGCGTTGTTCATATCAAGACGTTGGCGCTACAGGAGACTACATTCAGAAAAGTCACTGCCGTAGTTAGCGTACATGCTTTCGCTCGTCACATCGTTGGGCGGGATATCGGTAAAAGGAGTGTTATATGTCTTGTAGAAGAGAGTATGACCTGTCAAGCATGTGTTTAGGGCATCGGTGCCGATTTGTTTGTTCGACAAGCACCATATGAGGGCAAACGAATGACACAGTGTCCTTTGTCACGTCACAAGCCAAGGTGGTGGCGCTAACTGCCGTTACATACGAGAGTAGGGGAGTCAGGGTCAAAAACCTTCTCGTGGCCCAGACACCCGACCGCATTCCAGTGGTCGATGGTTCGTGCAGCGACAATAATCTGCAGACGCAAACACACCAGTAGTTCCTTGCATGCCTGACTTAGCAACCTCAGCACGTTTTCTTTGCTAGTAATTATTCATGCAACCACCTTCTTGTGTACCGTATGAGACCGAGGCGATATGAGTTATACGGACTGATAAAACGAGCTGCTAATAGTATCAAGGGGAGTATTGACCGTAGAGAAGACCATTTCTCTGATAGAGAGATGTCACCCTGGGGGGTATGTACCATCCGCTCCGTAAGTTTCTGGCTACCTTGACTCTCCGCATTTGGAGTTGTGCCGAAAAGGGATTTGTATGTGATGGAATTCAGCTGCATATGCGCTAAGTATTCTCTACTTAACTGCATCTACTACCAAGATGTGGAATTGGTCATAGTTGCGTGTGTTTAGTCTCCTGGCTGTGGCTTTCGGAACTACACCGAGATCTGATATCTGATATTGCCGACTTTCGGCCCGAGACTTGACGATGGGCTGGCGTGTTAAGTAGCGCAATATGTTGCTGAATCAACACTAGCTCTCACTGCATTAGCTGCACATGCCTCCATTTGCTCCAATGGAATCCAAGCCACTAGAGGACGTCTCATCACCCACAGAAACACGAGCCCACCTAAGTCGCGAAGTGAGGTCGTTTTTAGCAGAGTTGCCGACGAACCGGAGTATCTGTGATTTCGCGAGGAGTGAGTAATGACATGTACCTACAGCACGGATTGCGTGTCTTGTTACGGCGGTCATGAGATTCCTGGGCCGTGCTCGCTACTAGGTGAACTTGTTCTTGCTTCTCATACTTTTATTTCACCTCGTATTATCCGATTGGATTGTTGAGATCCGGTCCAAATCCGGTTCAAATTCTGAAACACGACTTTTCTTCTTGCGCTCGACAACTTAACTACCCAACCGTTGGACTCCATCGGGTTGATTTCCGCTCCGTGCGGAAGTCGGATTGGACGGATGCATGCATGCAGACAGTTCCGTTTCTTGTAACGCTAAGGTTGTGACGATGATTATGGGGCACAATGGGGTCAGGCTCGTAGTTCATTCCGATCGTATAATGCTCCCCCTCATACAGCGGCGCCTTCGCACGGTACGTTATCTCTCGTAGCTTTCGACGCGAATCGCTCCAATCGTTGGGGCTCTTAGCACATGCATCGCGCCAGTAGTCTAGCATGCAAATAAGATTCAGTGGCCCATGAACGACAGTCAGCGGGTGACCCTCGACGTCGCTAGCCCAGTGCCGGTCATAATGTATCTTGTGACCGTTGAATGTTAACGCCGAGAAGCGGAATAGTCCTACCGGCGACCAACGGAGGTTTCGTACGGGAAAGCGACCTAGAAGTGTCGCTGTGAGTTTTGGAGTCCTCATACATCAGAAGTTGTGATGAGTACAAATTAAAGAGTCTTACCTTGATCTGCCTTGGGAGGTTCATCCCACATCTCTGAAGGACCAGTGTATAACGTGTCATTGGTCTTGGGTGGTCTCGTTTCTTCAGGTTGTAAGCTTCTCGTGCGGAACACCCAGGATCTATTGTCGATCAGCAGTCTTGCCTTACTTCTCTCTTGCTTCAACACCGCGTGTGCATGCTGCCACGATGTACTCGACGTAGCCGTCCCCAGGAAAGTACATGGTTAATCCTGCACTTACCGCCTATCCTCGAGCGCCTGCCCTCTTCGAGTCGAGTAAGTCTTCTTGACCTCGACAAATACCATTCCACCCCCGCTTGTACTACTCTTCTTTGGTACCGCGCTGACTAGCTCCGTGGTTTCTGTCACTTCGTCACCAACCTTCAGCTGGGTTCCGTCCTCAGTCGCGCGTCCCCATATCATCTTGCCGCCAGCCCACATTCTTCTCGTAAACGGCGCAGGGGAGTTGAATATGATATCGCTCCCATCTGCGCCAAGATCATTCTTCTGCTCGATGCCATTGGGCGTGAAGTAGACCAGATGCCAGCCGGGAGGGATTGGAGTTCCGATCGGCGGAGGTTGCTCCCTTATGTCGAATGCCGGGGGAATGTCTCGGCGGCCGAGTGTCAGAGCGAGTTTTTGTAGTTGGTTGCCATCGAGGACTTGGTGCCGGACGATATTTTGATCTTTGAAACGCTCGAGAAGCTGGGCAGCGGCATCTTGTGCTGTGAGTGTGGTTTGGTTGCGCTTCGTGTTTTGCGTTGCGATGAGGAGAGGTCGCATATAAGACTGCGTACCAAAGAGATTTACACAGCGTGAGGTGGAGGGGCGGACGCAGGCTCTAAGTGAGGGCGGCATCTTGGGCTTGTGGTCTAGTGAGTGAGGTTTTTCATGAAACCAATGCCGAGAAGATCAATCATCAGGGTGCACGACGGTCTTCTCGTGCGCCAATTAAGCAGCAGCTTCTCCGATTCCAGACCCCGAATCGCCGATATCTAGATGTATGAGACAGGCCTCACGACGACTATTAGTGAATATCTTAAGCGCGCCGATGAAGCGTATCTAATGTATTGGTGGAATGAGGATGTTGACGATGCATCCCCGAGTTCAACGTTGAGATGTGACAATTTGGGCGGTGTCCATTGTCTCTGACCCGCTTGGGGCACTGATTGCGGAGCGCCTCGGGTCGCGTCAGGGACCCCCCCGCGTTCTGTCGGCGCCCCTAGGCCCGGCGACAGCAACATCATCACCTCTTCTTCAACAAGTGCCATAGGCTTCATCAAGGATGGGCATCGTCTGCAATCGTAAGTTCCAGTTGCAGTTGACGTACAACTTGAGGCGCACGCCTAATGGAGGGAGTCGTTGAAAAAGAGTTGACGCCGCGAGCACAATACGGAAGAGCCTACATACGAATGAGCCCCCGTCATTTACTGCGACTCGGTACTAATTGGCCATCCTGTCTTCACTCTCGCTCCAAGTCAGGAACATACAACACAAGTCCAATCAGCTAACTCTAATATAACAACTTGACCACTTTGAACTAACCCTGTTCCACGTTGCACCAAGCAAATGGTTCTACGAAAAATCAATGGCGACCAACGCCTCGCTACTATTTGAGGCAGTATCTCAAACGCATGACTGCCAACAGCATATCATCGTTCGCGTCTCTGGGGAACGAGAACTTCGATTACTTGGCGACTAGACCGGTTGCCCAAGGCAGGAGATATCGTCCGAATGTCCTAACTTAGGTCCATTCGTGCCAATTCGGATCTACTTTCAACCACTCGACTTCCTCACCAAACCGTGGTCCTTCAGCATCCGATATGTAGCCCATCTCACACCTGTCAAACTTGATTTTCTGTGCCTCCACCTCATAAAAGACATCGAACCGCGCCGAAAGGGCATCGCGCAACGTCTCGACACTACCAGACGGGTGGAACGCTTTCCACGGACGAACACAGGCATCCGCACGGCAAGTCTTCAGCACGAAGAGCAGCGAGTCCAATCTGCCAACTACCTTGTCGATGGGCTGGCCCAGCAGAGTCTGAGGCTTTTGCTCATCAGGATGTAGCAGATTGACCATTTGACCAGGGTCTGTCGCGACATCGTAAAGCTCACGTTCGTTGTTACACCACACTGTGTAGAGCAGACTGTAGTTTTCTCCTACTATGCGTAGGGCCTTGTAAGTATTGTTCATGTGAAGCACGGGATACTCCTTGGACACTTGGCCCTCGTTTGAAGCGAATCCCCAGTGCTCTACAGTCACATGCTCGTGTCGCTTCTCTTGGGCTTTCAAGAGCCCGTCTCTCGTGAGCGGGATTGCGAGTCCGTCGAAGTCGTCTCGAAGGGGTGCCTCTGCGATCTGCAATATTGTCGGGGCCAGGTCAGTGTGGGTTGTAACTATGTCGGTAGTGACGTTCTTTGGTACACCTGGTCCCCTGATAATCATAGGGATGTTGATATCCTCTTCGAAGCTGCACTGTTTCGAAGGTTGGAGACGGTGCTGCCCGATATGGTATCCGTTATCCGTTGAATAGATCACGTACGTATCTTCTAAAATTCCCAACGCCTCTAGACGCTGTACGAGGCTATCTACGAGCTCGTCTACTCCCTGAAGGGCGCGGAGTCGCGCGGCATAGAAGTTGTCATTGTACTCGACAGTTTCGGGACTCTGCTGGGGTAATTTCCTAATCCAGCTTGCACCTGAAGGTCTGTCGGGGTTGAAATTCGAGGTTCTGGGCACCTTGAGGTCCTTGAAAAGGTGCGCATGTCTCTCTGCTGGTACCGGAGGGCCGAAAAAGAGGTTATCAAACCCGCCAGCAGACTTTCCCTCTCTGTAGTTCGGAGACCATATATCACAGTGAGGCGCAATAGGGGCGACTCCCAGGAAGAACGGCTTTTTTGCGTCATGTGCCTCGTCTAAGAGTCCGAGCGCTTTAGTCGCTGTCACATCAACAGTGTTCTGCCCCTCGTAGCTGATTGGCGGATCTCTGTTGCGCTGATATGTACTATTCATATACCAGTACGTGAACGGGTCAAGTAAGAAGTCCTGAACCCAATAAGCCAACTGATACTGACATCAAAATGAAATGCTTACGGCACTTGTCCATCCTGCGGGGAACGGTGAATCGTAGTTCCAGACAGAATGCGCATTGAAGAGTTTGCCTGTGTAGTACGTATTATACCCAGCTTTCTGCAGCCAGATTGGAAGGTAGACTTCATTCAACCCCTGACTGATAAACTTTGGGTAACCGCCTGTCATCTAATGAGCATCAATCTCAGGGACTGGGGTTCGTGCCTTATACCATATGGCGGTACCACATTGGTAACGTTCGTGTTATGAGCGGCTTTTCCGGTGAACAGCGTTACTCTTGAGGGGCAACAGAGCGCAGTAGTACAGTAGTGTTTCTGGAAAGAAGTACCATGGTCCGCGAGATGCTTCTTGACAAATGGCATGTAATCCAACGACTGCATATGGAGGTCTTGATCATCGGTCAAGACGAAGACGATGTTCGGCTGACGTCGCTCACCCCCAAGGACTTTCTGCTTGATCTGTGAGAATGCATCGTTCCAAGCGACATCAATACCTATAGCTAACGTGGCCCAGACAAGCAGCTGTTGATATCCAAGCATGATGTTTCAGGGTTATGGCAGTAAAGATGTATTATCAGATATTCAGGCTATCGCACATCTGGGAATACTTTGATAGAGATCGGCACTTCTTCAATTTGCTCCATTTTGATGTCAGTTGATCCCAAGAACTATTAGATGAGATTGCGTGCTCGTGAGGATCAATGGCAACTCGCATGAGTGGTGCTAGCAATGAGCTCCCCGCACTGGCAACACGTTCCTGTATGTGAGGTAACGGACACCCAATTGGGTAGACAACAAGGATTACTGCCACGGGAGCTGGGGAGGTTCATCAGAACACCAATTGCCGGCTCCTGCAGGAAACTTTTGAGTGCCTATCGTCTCGCAAGGATGGTCTCGGGATCCAATCAGCAGCAGTCCACCATATTACCCATGAGCATGGGCATTGCCATTGCCAAAGGCTTGAGGTAGCAAATCACTTCCAAGGTGCTGGTGCACCACCGTTGTGTAGAAAGTCACTGATACCGCATGGTGCGCGGCCAGTCACGATGAAGTCAGACAGACCGAAAATCTGGAACCTGCACAGTGCCCTATCATACATGATGAATGCACATGACCACACCTTAGCGAGCTTATAAACGTTCGTGAGAACAATACGGCATTCATTTCATTTTGCGAACTAACCCGCTCGTTGTGCATCTTTTATATCTGAACTGTTTTGAATCACTATGGCGACCGTTGTCCCAAGCCAGATACTGTCGGAAAAGCAGTTGATAGACGATGTCGGGGGCGCCGCGGAGAAAGAAGAGACAGTCGAGTCGATACCTCCCCTGGGCAAACCACATGAGGAGAAGAAATTCTGGTTTCAGCGTGGCAAAGCGTATGACCCCGATGCGATTGCGACGCAAGTGAGTTGACACTTTCAAACTGAAAATGTACGGTTGATGCCCTTGTATGCTCACCAGTAACGTCTCTTGCCAGCCGAGTGTATATGATATCCCAGACATCGCCGCTCAATACGAGCCGAGGAATGACTGGTAAGGAGCATTTAGTCGTAGGAAGCGGAAGGCAATAGAAGTCTGATCGACATAATAGGGAGAACATACACCGATTCGATCCTCTTGAACGCTGGACGTGGGGGGAAGAGTATCAGCTAGTCCGGAAGATTGACTGGCGCATCATGCTCTGGGTTGCCTTTATGTTCATGGCGATGGAACTGGATCGAGCGAATCTCAGTCAGGCAGTCGCAGATAACTTCCTGAAAGATCTGGGTT
This sequence comes from Xylariaceae sp. FL1272, assembly GCA_022432385.1. NCBI lineage: Eukaryota > Fungi > Ascomycota > Sordariomycetes > Xylariales > Xylariaceae > Xylariaceae sp. FL1272. The sequence continues at coordinate 182,466 of JAJJXC010000062.1, forward strand.
TCGATACTAACGGTTTGGGGTACCTCACAGAGGTGTTGAATGCACTAATCATTGACTATTCTCAGATTATAATCTCGGCAACAGCGTGTATGCAGTGTCGTTCCTGGCAGGCGAGTTTCCCTCGCAATTGCTTGCGAAATGGGTCGGTCCAGATCGCTGGATCCCGGTGCAGATGATTCTTTTTTCCATCGTTTCGGCGTCGCAGTTTGCGCTCAGTGGAAGAGCATCATTCCTAGCTTGTCGCTCCCTATTGGCTTTATTGCAGGGAGGCTTCATCGCCGAGGTAAGTTCTCGGTCATTAGACACGTCGACTGATACCTACTAACATCATCGTGTAGTGTGTTTTATATCTGTCATACTTTTACAAACACCACGAGCTCACTCTACGCCTGAGTTTCTTCTGGACCGGCATGTTTATGGCTGATATCGTGGCATCTATTGTTGCGTTCGGATTACTCCACCTGAGAGGCGTGGGAGGGTATGCTGGTTGGAGATGGCTATTCTTGATTGAGGTGAGTGAGATCAGTTTAGATTGAAACTCAGTCGATTGACGTGCGGAAGGGACTTATCACCGGTGTTGTTGGGCTGCTGTCGTTCATCATGATGCCAGCAGGCCCAACGCAGACGGCAGGTAGACTGCGAGGCAAAAAAGGATGGTTTACTGCAAGGTATTGTAGAACCCTATCTTATGTCACGAGCCTCTCTCTCATCTCAGTTACAGAGAGGAGTCTATCATGGTGAATCGGATCATTCGTGATGATCCCAGTAAAGGAACGATGCACAATCGAGAACCGATCACCTGGAAGCTGCTGTGGCAAAGTCTCACAGATGTTGATCTTTGGTAAGCATTATCCATCCTGATGAAACTGGCAAACTAAGCAACATGACCGTGTAGGCCCCTATATGCCATTGGGTTGACATTCAATATCCCGACTTTTTCGCCGAGTCAATACTTCACTATCTCGTTACGGGGTCTAGGATTTACTACTTTCGAGACTAATTTGTTATCAATCCCCTATTTAGTATTGAAGAGTAAGTCAACTGGCCTTTTCGAGAGCTAAGGCTCACATGTCTTTAGCTATAAACATGTTGCTGCTTTCCACTCTGGCCGAACTCACCGGGCAATTGGCTGCGTGTGCTTCAGTCTTCCAACTATGGTGCCTACCATTTCTGGCGTATCTGAGAGTGGTTGACACAACGCATGCGTCAAAATGGCTGACGTGGGCAATGACGTCGTTGCTATTGGCGGCACCACTTGGTAGTGTTGCACTCTAGGATAATGATGGCGAGAACCCGTACTGACACGCGTGAAGCGCATCCAATCCAAGTCAATTGGATATCGAGAAATGCGAACACTGTTCGTTCCAGAGCGGTCGGCGCAGTCCTGTACAACATGTTTCTCCAGGCTGGCGTTGTCATCTCGTCGAATATCTATCGCGCAGATGATGCGCCTCTCTACCGACGGGGTAATAGTGTGCTGTTGGGACTCATCGGCCTCAACTTGGTGCTGTATGTGCTAGCGAAGAGCTATTACCTCTGGCGCAACAGATCTAGAGAGAGGAATTGGAATATCATGACCGCCGAAGAGCAGCTCGTCTACCTCTCTGATCACAAAGACAAAGGGAATAAGAGGCTGGACTTTAGATTGGCATCCTAAAGTCACAAGTCGCGGTCTAAACTACAGTAGCTGAATCGGAGTGTGGGCGCTTGCGAGTCACAGGTTCGGTTCGGCCTGGTTGCCATCTTGAGGCATAACCAAGAAAATGGCCTTCCGAGGCAAAGAGGACGCTGACAACTCGTATGGAAGTGTCTGTGTCTGTCGGTGTTGGAAATAAGTGTGCACATATACCGCGCGCAATTGCCGAATGCTCGGGGCTTTCATTCATCGATGTCACCGTGTTTATTTCCATCCAGGTATGTCCTGCACGGAGTATGAGGCGACAAGGATACCTGCTTCAGCAAGTCGCATCGTGCCCTATATTTCACGGTGTTCACCGACGTCAGCGCACTGTAGCGAATGCCATCAACCTGCTCGGAAACCGGGCCATCTTTGTGGGCTTCATGCTGATATGAAATTTCCTGGGATGATTCATTGTCCCAAACACTATGCATGGATTTGCTTCCTAATTCTCTACAGATAAGAAGTATTTCGATCAATAAAATCGGTCATGCTTCGGTAGTAGACAATAGCTCAACTACCCAGACCTACCGTATCTGATACTGTTTGTTGTGCCTTTGCTTCTCTAGCACTCGTAGATCCCCGCGATACCCCACGAGTGTTCCTCGCGACGCGCACAAGAGGGCCGACGTCACTCCACTGCGACAATGCTCGGGTTGATTCCTTCTCTTGGCTTAATGCCTGGAACCGCATTTACTTGTACGGTGACATCTTTAATATGGATGAGTGTCTCCATTCAGGTAAGCCTTGCGGTGCAATGTCTTATAAGCGGCTACATCCGGTCATGAATGATAGCTTGGACTCGGATTCCAACCCTATGATTACTCCGGTGTTGGCGGTCTCATTTATATGATGAGATAGGCTTTTAAGGCAGTTCTTTGATTCATCGTATCGTTCCATTGTCAATTATTCAAATAACTAACGATGTCCCGTCTCCTAGCCACACTGCTCGGACCGCTAGCCACGTGCGCTCTGGCAAGTGCTCAATGCACAACAGAAACATTCACGAGGATCCTAGCTAGCCAAGCTGATGCGTCCGTCAATTTCGTGCAAGCAGTGCCACGAAATGGGAGCTTCGGGCAAGGACCGGTTGATATTCCTTTCCCTGGAAATGCCACAGCGCTCCCAGCACTTTGCGCTGTAGGCGTTAATGTCAAGTCGTCCGAGACTTCGTCTTACAACTTCGGTCTGTTCTTGCCTGACTCGACGTGGAATTCGAGATTCCTAACTACGGGCAATGGTGGCTATGGCGGAGGCATCAACTGGTAAAACGCCCCGATCCAAATTTTGACATGGCATTAGAGCTAATGGGGACATCGATAGGCCAGACATGGGGATTTTTTCTCAGGTAAAAATCAGCTCAGTATCTTAATATGAATGGATCGCTGATTACTCGTTAAGTATGGGTTTGCTACAATGTCAACCGATACTGGTCACAGTTCCGGACCAGCTGATGGCAAATGGGCGTACAACGCCCCCGAGACTGTAATTGACTGGGGATACCGGGCAATGCATGGTTCGGTAGTGCTATCCAAAGTCCGTATTCCATATGAAATCTGTCAAGCGATGTAGAAGCTACTGACCTTTGTCTGAAGGAAATCATTCAAGCTTATTATGGAAATTCCAGCGACATCAAGTATTCTTATTATGCGGCCTGCTCTACTGGCGGTAGACAGGGCCTCAAGGAGATCCAGCTTCATCCGGACTCCTTCGACGGTATTTCAGTTGGTGCTCCTGCCTGGTACTCAACCCATCTCGCTGGAGCGACACTTTGGCAGGGACTTTACAACTACCCGACAACTGACCCGAAACATATCGCGCCCTCGTTATTTCCAATAATTGCTTCTGAGATGAAGAAGCAATGCGACCCTCAAGACGGGCTTGCAGATGATATCATAGGTGATCCATTCGGCTGCAACTTTGATTTCGAAGCTTTGCTATGTACTAGCCCGGAGTCTTCAAGCTGTCTCACTCCTGAGCAGCTCCCGACTCTGTACAAATTCTATAATGACTGGGTTGACACGAATCAGACATTTGTGTTTCCTGGTTTCACACTGGGAACAGATGCCACCTTTTTGATGAGCGCTATCAACACACTTGGATCGGATTATTTGCAGTATTTTGTCTACAATGACTCGAGCTACGACTTCACCACCCAGTTCACGTACGAAGATGTTCTGGTGGCTGACAAGATAAATCCAGGCGATGCTGGAGCCATGGACTTTGATCTGTCACCGTTTTATGAGCGCGGAGGCAAGATACTGAAGTATCATGGGCTTGCGGATCCCCTCATTCCGACGGGCAGTAGCACATACTTCTACAAGAAAGTACTTCAAACGCTGCGGCCCAAAGGGATCGACGTTGATGATTTCTACCGATTCTTCCTTATCCCCGATATGGGCCACTGTAGCGGCTCGATCACAGGCCCTTATTACATCGCTGCTGGGTCACAAGCCCTGACGGGTGCGACTCACTCGGTGCCTGGATATGAAGACGCTGAGCATGATATTATCTTGGCGATGATGAAATGGGTCGAGGAAGATGTGGCGCCTGATCATCTCATCGCTACGAAGTTCGTGAGTGATAATGCCGGGCTTGGTGTACAAAGCCAGCGGCCGTTGTGTGTTTACCCGAAACAGGCGAAATTCATTTCAGGGGACCCGAATTTGCCTCAGGGATGGGAATGCAAGTCCCTTTACTAGTATCGACCTAAAATCAAAAAGAAAAGAAAAGATTCCATCATAGTGACTGGTACGGCAGGCGACCCGAACAGGTGACCTACGGATTTCTACGTAGGACCGGAAAATGTTTTTTCCTCCAGTACCATTGCGCCAACCAAGCCCTTTGCTCTGGTCACAGTGGACAGCTAACAGGTGCCAGTTTGAACTGCCTTATATGCCAGGTTTTCATCCGAAGTATTCCCCAATGAGCGGTTGCCATGGTACATGTAGGTACCTATAGGTAGGTACGTAATGAGAACGGCAGAAACCACGAGAATTGTTAATGAGACTTATTCAATCTGTGACACACTCTAGGAGCCACCTGACAAGAAGTACGCAACTCGTCGCCACTCGCTATGAAGCTCTCCCTTAGAAGCCATACCGCCGCCGAGGCGTTGCTTTGCATCAACTTCTCAATTGATAGCTACGGTCTAACGCGAACTCGCGAAATGTAAAATTGTATTTTGTTTCCGAAGGTCGTAATGCAATCGTGCGGAGTGCGCAGTCTACAAGCTTTCTCTCGACAGAATCTTGGTGAAAACTTGGTTGAGTTTACCCTCGCAATCATCTGCAATCTTCACCAAACGCCATGCAACGAATCGATCTGGTCGGACCAACACGCAGCCATCATATTCAACTTCGCGAACTGTGTGCCAATCCCGATAGACATCGATGTAATCGAGGCCGTGCCCGATTCCGTACGTGTTTATCGGAATGCCAGTAGCTTTTGAGATGTTCGCTGCCGCTGTCCTCCATGCTTCTCCTCCGTGCCCGATGAACAGACAAAAAGCACCGTGTCCGGCCAAGTCGTGCGTCGAGATCAATTTTCGTCTGGTCTGTATATCAAGCCACGCATGAGGTAATCGACATCCCGGATAGCTGCTTATCCGTATGTTCACAACTGGGTCGCCAACGAGAGGAGGCCGGGGGCTCGGTTCGTCGTCCAGGTATACGGCCGACGACTCGTACCATTGATTATAACTGAAGCCGATGTTTTCGCACTCGCGTCGTTTTCCCTCCAGAGCGTCATGGAGCTCCTGCCGGCGCTTTTCACCCGCAGTCGATACTTCCGAAAGCTCAGCAATCCGCTTCATTCCTTCTTCGGGCGTGGATAATCCACCGAGAGCTGACCACGTTCTCCAGTGAGCGCGCATCTGATCGTTCGCCTCACGGACGAGTATAGCGCCTGTAGGCTGTCGCTCGATACTGTATGACTCTAGCAGCTTTGGACCAGCTAGGCCCTTCGCCACATAGGCTACTTTCCACTTTGTAGAGATGTCAGTATGATATGTAAATCACTACTATTGAATCCAATGCACAATCTAGCCAAACTCCGCAGATAGTTGCGGAAGCACTTTCAAACTTACAGCAAGGTTATACGCATCTTGAATGCAGGTATTGCTTCCATTCGCATGAGCCGGTGGATGACGATGTGCCGCATCGCCCAATATGAAGACATTTCTCCCTTCAACAGAGTATGTCTCTGCCACGCTTTCGCGCACAGTCCAAGGATCGAGTCTCAGAATCTCAATATCCACGTCTGTACTGCCGATGGCTTCGTGAACTAGATCGATGAGCTCCTGGCTTTTTGGCGTAAGATTCTTGAAGTAGTCGCTCTCGCCAGGCGAGTTGCAGACAAGAATCCATTCGTTCCAAGGTCTGATCAGGCGGAAAAGAGGAACCATTCGGGGAAAGACCTTGCGATCTGGTTGTATAATGTTATGCAACCCCGCATACCTTTCTTTCGGAATGAGGTGGCTGAGGTCTGCTTTCAAAATGACGTTGACAGCAGTTCCCGCCCGTGGTTCTGTGACGAACTTGAGCCCCAGAGCTTCAGCTATTTTACTGCGTGCGCCATCTGCGCCAAAGACATATTTGGCCCTGAGTTGGAAGACATTGTCCGAAATGCGATCGCGAATCGTGCAGAGGGAGTCCGTGCTCCCTGGAATGCTCTCAATATTCTCGAGTTGGGTTGAAAATCGGAATTTAAAACCGTTGGTCGAGGCATATCGAACTAGAATTGGCTCTAGGTAGGACTGTGGCAGGTCAAGATATTCACAAGGAGAGGCTTTCGCCAAGTCGCGCTGGGATGCATCAGCTGTGCCACCCCGCAGCGATCATGGAGATCAGTTCTCACCTTGCTGTCGGGATGTGCTCCCCACGCCAATACCTTGCCGTATTCTTCCCCAACCATGCTCCGGCACCAGCGGAATGACTGGAACATGTCGCTATGGGTTGCATGCCCCATAGCGTCTTTCTCTAGGCCGATATCACGAAGCGTTTCTACCTCTTGTCAGAACCCCAAGCACTCGTCAATTGGATAAGAATGCATGTTACCTAGTGCAAATGCGCTAAATACATGTGCTCTTGGTGTGTCGGCCGTCCCAGGCGCACGCGCGATTACTAGACCTTTGAGACCTGGACTATGTTCAGTATTTGTTATTGGCACAATGAGTTCGTCCTTTCGTACCATTTTGACTGAGGAACGCCGCCAGCGACGCTCCAGCTGGACCGGCTCCAATCACCAGGAAGTCGACCTCGACAGGAGCACTCATCTCTAGAGTGTTAATCCGAGACAGCTCTTGGTATCCTACGCGATTCGTGAGATGTCCCTTTGATTTGGTAAAGAGTCGGACTTCGTCTTATGTGTTCTGTCTCGATGACATTTTACAGAGCGCGACCGTGCCTCTTCTTATGTAACCGTTTGAAGACGATCGTGACACCTGACATGTCATACCATGTACGCAGGATTATCATGCATATCGCAGCATCCTGACGCGGAATTTATCTTGTTGCTTTTCTCATTGTGCGTAACAACTCGGTCTCGGCTTGGTAATACTGCATGGCGGCGATAGGCGACGCCACCAAGTTCCAACAGTTGGGTTTTTCATAACGCCGAATTGGCGCTCGGCTTTACACCGCCGGCCATATATAGCTTCTGAGGCTCTCGTACATGTGTGAAACACCTTCCACGGTGGTCCACTAGGGGCCAATGGCGAGGTGCTGGTCTCACAGTTTCGCTGAAAGAATGGGATCCCACGAGCCAGCTGCAGGAGCTCTGATCGATAGCGAATGCGGTGCAAGGTGCAGAGGCACGGTGCAGAATTAGGGCTTACTGTTACTTATGCTCTGGACATTTGAAATTGGAGATTGCTAAGCGCTGATGAATTTTGTATATGTAGATTATCAATAAGATTCAAGATCGTGACCGAGGATTATGAAGAGAATATGTATCTTCGCAGTTTCGCGATTTTGAAAAGGTCGAAACGGGACTTGGTCGAATGAACCTGATTTGCAAGGGGACAGTCCCTGAATCACACAGCAGGGTCTTGCAAAATCCGAACCCGCTCGAGGTCGGTCATCCACTATATCCCTTTACGCAGATCTCAAGTGACGTTGTACTTAATATAACGTGAATAGAAGCGAACATCGCCTTTTCTCCTGCCTGAAAGGATCCTGCAGTCCCGAGACGCCAGGCGTTTGGGTGGCTTGAGAAGTCTCTCGGCAGGCAATTGTACATCCGTAGGAGAGAGTGTGTCTGACGCGATTAGCTGTTTATATGGCCGTCTATGAATACACAATGCATTTTTAGGATTCAGTCTTCCATCCACGCTAGCCTAGTACCATATCATATATCAGGCCTATTTTGATTCGGATTATAAAGACATTGAGCATTGGGAATGCTCCTCATGGCATTCGGTGGATCGAAAGGCCATAATCGTGACTATCGGTAAACATATGCTTGGTGGCATATTCAACTGCCACCTCTCAATCGCTTACAAGTCTCCGGCCTTGTCTTATGCATGAGTAGGAGTCTGTCTCAGAGACAGTCAGTTCTCGTAGTTGGCTCGTCCTGTCGCCGTCCGAAAACTAAAATTGGGTGTATTGGGGACCTGGAGATACTTCATGTTGGGTCGGGCTTGCATGTGGGGGTGGGCCTTGCAGTTACTTGGGATACCCATCTACTAAGTATTGTAATTATCCATCACATACATCTCATTGATGTGATTACCTAATCTCGCTCCATCCCGCTAGACCCAAGCCCCCAATTGAAAGGTTTCGGTTCCAGTCTGACTTTTCAATACTCATTTGAGGTGTCATGTTTGTACATCCATCTCAGCTCATACGCGGCATCAATCGTGTCCTGATCAGATCTGCAGTTCATCCCTTTCATAGCTGTGCTATTCTTCTGATTAACGTACTACGTATCGCACAAGCCAGCAATTTGCCTTCTCATTTGATGCCGACTTGTTCTTCCCACTCTGCCAGGCTTTCTCAACCATGTCCCCAGGTGGCAGAATATACGCAAGACTTGAGCAAGGGGACGTCGTATTTTCCCAAGGCCATAGATCAACGTCCGGAACACAAACAGGAATATGGACGATTTAGAGAACGAGGTATGGTTAGGCGAATCGGATGAAACCCCAGCTCCAAGGGAAGAGTTCGCTGGGTTTTGCGCAGCATGGGCATCTCCGCAGAAAACATGCGCGATCTAGAATCAGCATTGGCAGAATGTGCAGCAATGCAATCCCATGACTGGTGAGTAGTTTCTGGCTCACGAGACGCGCAACCATCGGGTACGACTTCAAACGTCACTTCTCCAATTTCCCCTCGTCTCGATTCTGTCTTTTACAGTAGTTCCGTCGAATCAAGAGCGCGTCGTTTATACCGAGCTGCACGAGCGTTGTCACACTTGTCGGCAAATTATTTCCTCTGGGTGTGCACACCCTTCCGCCGACTGAACTGTGCGATTTGAGTTCTATCAGTTCATGGCAACCCGCTGTGTTCTGGCACCAGCCGTAATGCTATTCTCCAAGACAGCTCAGGCACAGCATGAGTAGTATTGGCAGCTTGCCACCGATAAAGCTATGTTTTGCCGGCGATATTGGAATGAGCAGATCACCAATTGCGACGGCCCCTTCAAGGCGTGTCTCTTTTGTTAGTCGATCACCCCAGAGGGTCTGGCTCACTCTGCCCATGCCCCGGCTCGTGCACCTGATCCTCTCCCTTGGGCCTATAGTGCAGAGCAAACAGTCATGATTTCAGAAACACCATGGATCTTGTTATAACCGTCGCGGGGAAAGCAAGGGCCAAGCTTAGAGGTGTCACAATATCAGGACTTTCACGCTGGCCCGTCTCCACCCCCGCATTTTCCACCGACGTTTAAGCCCCCAGTGTGGATACATGTGAAGCCGTCTAGCTGCATGCCGACATCCAATTGACTTCACTGCCACGAGTCTTGCCGTCCCAACTTAGAAGACACGAGCAAGGATGGGCCGGTCCTACGGTTGTTGGCTTCGAGATTCCGAGCCTCACCGAGCCGGACCCCTGTCAAATGGCCTGACTTGAACACGCTCGAAAGGACGTATAGTCTTGATCCATTGCCCAATGATCAGCTCTGGTCGGCTCGCTGGTTACTGGTTTGAACTCGGCAGAAAGGCATACGAGAGAATGCTGCTAGCAGGTCTCCGACAAGCTCGTCGTCGAGCTCTACCCCATCGCCAACCTCCATGTAAGCACGATGCCCAGGGACTAAGCCCGCTCGCCACGGAGACGCGTTTCCCTATCCCGCACTATCTTTCTGAAAACATCTAGATCATCGGCCCATCTAGGGAGGAGTTGCAGTGACTATGTTGCATCAAGAGCGTCAGATGACAACAAGCACAAGCAGGCATGATCCTTCCAAAGAGGGGTCTAAAGCGTTCTTGTTGTTGCCAATTGGTCTGTCCAGTAGCACTGGGCATGAGCAACATCGTCATTGGCGGCTTCGTGCGGAAAAGACGGGATGCGGTGTCTGGAAACTGCAGCTTGGCCAGCTTCCCCTCTCGCCTGGATATTTGTAAATGCTGCAGGCCTGCAGGCTCAATGGAACATAAGTAATCATGCTCTACCTTCAGAGTTCCCGTCATGTTTTCCAGAATCTTTAGTTGAGAGCAGCAAAGACCGTTAGTCGACGATATGAGTCCATTGCCAGAAGAGTTCGATATCATTGTGTGCGGTGGTGGTAGTTGTGGTTGCGTCGTGGCCGGCCGGTACGTCACATCATCTGCCGGCGACAATGATCATCACATACTCATCAGTATAGCTTGGCCAATTTGGACCATAACCTCAAGGTCCTCTTGATCGAGGCCGGTGAGAGTAACCTCAACAACCCATGGGTCTTTCGCCCCGGTATCTACCCTCGGAACATGAAACTTGACTCGAAGACGGCATCTTTCTATGAGTCTCGTCCATCCAAATGGCTTGCTGGCCGAAAGGCTGTTGTGCCATGTGCTCATATTCTTGGAGGGGGTTCATCCATCAACTTCCTGGTATGAAACTTTGTCATTACTGTATGCTGTTATCGACTAACATAGCAAGATGTACACGAGAGCTTCGGCCTCCGACTACGATGACTTCCAGGCTAAGGGCTGGACCACTAAGGAGCTTCTCCCCCTGATGAAGAAGCATGAGACATACCAGCGGGCATGCCACAACAGGTAAGAGAGCCCTTTGATCCCTATGTGGCGTGAAAAGTAATGAGGGTAGGGACCTCCACGGATTCGAGGGCCCGATCAAAGTGTCGTTCGGCAACTACACCTATCCCATCAAAGATGATTTCTTGCGAGCTGCGGAGTCGCAAGATATCCCCTTTGTGGACGATCTACAAGACTTAAGCACCGGTCATGGTGCCGAGCATTGGTTGAAATGGATCAACCGCGATGTACGTTGTCATCATACTCTGACAAGTGAATGTTGACGTATTGATTCGCTGACCGTTTCATACAGACTGGGCGCCGTAGCGATAGTGCCCATGCCTACATTCACTCCACTCGCGCGGTCCACGACAATCTTTACCTGGCTTGTAATACCAAGGTCGACAAGGTCATAATTGAGAATGGCCGTGCTGTTGGCGTGCAAACTGTGTATGTTTCCCTCACTTGAACATGGTCAAAGCTGGTCTAATGTCTGGACCGTCAGTCCGACGAAGCCGCTCCACCCCGGCCAGGTGAAGAAGCGCATCTTCAGAGCTCGCAAGCAGATTGTTGTATCTGGCGGCACTCTATCGTCGCCTCTGATCCTCCAACGTTCCGGCATTGGTAAGTACCATGGGGCCCGAGCCTTTAGAACAGGCATGTGCTTACATGGGCCACAGGTGACCCCGAAAAGCTCAAAGCTGCCGGCGTCGAACCTATTGTAGATCTGCCCGGCGTCGGTCTCAACTTTCAAGACCATTATCTTACCTTTGCGACGTATCGCGCCAAACCAGAGACTGAGAGCTTTGACGACTTCGTGCGAGGCGTTCCTGAGGTACAGAAGAGTAAGAACACACCGCATACTGTAGGTAGTTGATAAATGAGAATATTAACCTTGATACCAGAGGTCTTTGATCAGTGGCAACTGGATGGCACCGGACCTTTAGCCACCAACGGTATCGACGCGGGAGTGAAGATTCGGCCAACCGAAGAGGAGCTGAAAGAGTTTGAATCGTGGCCGACTCCGCACTTTGGCGAGGGCTGGAAGTCGTACTTCAAGGAGAAGCCGGACAAGCCGGTTATGCACTACTCGGTCATCGCCGGCTGGTTCGGCGACCACATGCTCATGTAAGTCCCCTAAGTGTGCGATCTGAACAAGAACGTCGTAACTTACGCCCCTGTAGGCCGCCGGGCAACTTCTTCACCATGTTCCACTTCCTGGAGTATCCATTCTCTCGTGGGTTCACGCACATCAAGTCGGCGGACCCGTACGCGACGCCCGACTTCGACACGGGCTTCATGAACGACGAGCGGGACATGGCGCCGATGGTGTGGGGCTACATCAAGTCGCGCGAGACGGCGCGGCGCATGGATGCGTATGCGGGTGAAGTGCAGGCGATGCACCCGTTCTTCCAATACGACTCACCTGCGCGTGCCAACGACATGGACCTGGAGACGACGAAGCGGTACGCGCTCCCTGGCAACCTGAGCGCAGGTCTGCAGCACGGCAGCTGGAGCGTGTTCAACCCGAAACCAGCTCGGACGGCGGAGGCCAACATCCTGAACAGCAACAAGGCAGACATTCTGGAGGAGCTCAAGTACAGCACCGAGGACATCAAGGCGATTGAAGAATGGACCAAGCGCCACGTCGAGAGTACTTGGCATAGTCTGGGTGTAAGTACATGATGACACACTGGTAAGTGGATCGACGACTGACGACGAGTAATAGACTTGCTCGATGGCTCCGAAGGAGGGCAACAGCATCGTCAAGCACGGTGTTCTAGATGAACGTCTCAATGTTCACGGCGTCGAAGGCCTCAAGGTCGCCGACCTCAGCATCTGCCCCGACAACGTGGGCTGCAACACGTGAGTGCAATGAGTCACATATCATGTCGTTGTTGACTGAGTGTCCTTTACTGACTCTATACAGGTACTCGACGGCTCTGCTGATTGGCGAGAAGTGCGCGATGCTGGTGGCTGAGGACGTTGGCTACTCGGGCGAGGCACTCGACATGAAGGTGCCAACTTACAATGCACCCAAGGAGGCTGCCCTACCGTTCCGCGTCTAAAACGAGTAGGACACGCGGGTAACGAGCGAATGGAACAGACATATCATGTATTGGGACTATTTGACTTGGGGGATATCTGATGGCGTACTCATAACTTACTACACAGCCAGATTGTCGACGTGGATACTGTTTAATCGTGTAATTATTTTGTTGGGATATGAATCAATCACTCCTTTACCTGGTTACCTGTCAGGAAACCCCGAAAATTCATTTCATGTTCAATCGTGCTTGACTGTACCGATGCAGCCATAAGAATTAAGCACATGACTCGATGCGTAGAATCCCAGAGGACTTGTACCCGAGGTGAGATGCCGGATGCACGACAGGCCACTATAGCATCCAGTGCCATCACGGTGCTCTTACTGTCCGATCGACTGTGTAAGGTAGTTACCTAGGTAGGTATGACTCAATTGAACTAACGGGCAAGCACCCCGAATAATGCGACAAGCCCCTCCCCCCCTTTAGGCGCGGAATGCGACAACTCTGCTCGTCTGTTTGCAGGCGCAACCCCCACATCCCACCAGACATCCCACCATACTCCAGCAGCCGAGAGCTACCTTACCTACGTCAACCCGCTGTGCCTTGCGCTAGGAAAAACTCTAGATACCCGTCCTACTTGCGATCGTGGCAGTCTCCTATCGCTTCCATCCTTTTCAGGGACGACGATTGTCTTCTACCAGTCCAACTCACTGCCTTCGCAACTGCAACCCCCGCCAAACTCCTACTTACCCTGCGCGTCGCCCCGCGCTCCCCCGATTCAGCTTCAGCTGTGACCCGGCTCTGCACCCTCATCGTTCGAGATGGGCTCGACAGCAACTCCTATCCTTCCTGAGGCGGGGAAGCGCAACATCCTCATCACCAGGTACTATTGCCATTAGACCAAGTGTTGGAGATTGGTCGGAAACAAGTTGCTGATATGTCATAGTGCTCTGCCCTAGTATGCATCCCGACTGTTGATATCTCGTCCCACCTCTTTCCTCTATGCTAACACACGCCCGAAAGTGTCAATAACATCCCTCATGTTTGTCCCCCCTCTGCCTGATTTCAACTATGAGAAAACGATCTGATCTAGTCTTAGCTTGGAAACATCATCGGTTCCGTCCTCGTGCGTACTCTGCTTCTCGCCCTCTTCTTCCAAGATACCCCTCTCGACAATACCCTTCTCGAACAATTCGCTAACCATGCGAAACTCTCTAGTCGGCAGATGTCTTCGCACGATATTGCCGCGCCCGCGGCCTCACAACCCTCTACGTTTGCGGTTCCGACCAGGTGAGCCCCACCTTGCGCCGCTACTCTACCACTGCGGAGTCTACAATAGCTGGAATGTGGCAATGGATTAACCGATGTCTCGACTAGTACGGTACGGCGACCGAGACGAAAGCACTAGAGGAGGGCGTGACCCCCGAAGCCCTTTGTGCCAAGTATCACGCAGTTCACAAGGATATCTACGACTGGTTTGGCATTGAATTGTGAGTGTCCCCAGATGCGCTCTCCAAACGTACAGCTTCCCCGGCGACTCTCTCCGGCATACCCGATCTGTCGCCACATCCTCTACACCTTCAAGCTCTGCAAATAGTTCAGTTCTCCGGTTCTAATACATGCGCTCTAGCGACGTATTCGGACAAACCCCGACCGCCCAACACACCCAGATAGTCCAGGATATTTTCTCTCGCTTGTGGGAGAATGGTTTCGTGAGTTGGCGACTTGGACATGCTGCGCATGGACAGGGCTGACTTATGCGACACTGAAAGATCGAAGAACGAGAGACTATTCAACCTTACTGCCCCAAACACGACAGCTTTCTTGCTGATCGTTTCGTTGTGCGTATCACTCCGGCCAAGCTGAGCGTTAGATGAGATGAGACGGAATCGTATTTGCTAACAAGCACTTGGCATAAAGGAGGGCGAATGCAGTAAGTGACCATATGATACTTGATGCCTCCTAATCTCGACACCCGATATGCCTCGTAGTGCTTGGAGCCTTTCAATCGCGCAAGTGCTGACCCAAAGCCAATAGGCATCTGCCACTACGAGGATGCCAGAGGTGATCAGGTAAGTCGTCATGCTTTGATCTGTGGGAGACCTAGTATGTGCCGCGGTCGCAGGTGTCTAACGTGAAGCTCGATGCAGTGCGACAAGTGCGGAAACCTGCTTGACCCACTTGAGCCAGTCTCCGTGGACGGCAGCGAGGCGAAAGGTACCGGAACCGGATGGCTCTTGAAGGTGAGAACACCGTGACCTAAACCCCTGTCGGTACTCGATTTCTAATTCATCGTAGCCTCGGTGTAAGCTAGACGGAGAGACGCCCGTGCCCCGGAAAACGAAACACTTGTTCTTGAAACTCGACGCTTTGAAGGATGACATTGTGTCTTGGTTCGAGAAGACGAACAAGCAGTGGAGCGCCAACTGCATTGCCATCACCAAGTCATGGATAGATAGAGGTCTCCAAGCTCGAGGCATCACGAGAGATTTGAAGTGGGGTGTACCAAGTAAGTCAAAGCCTATTGACTCCGTCTGTATTGATGTCACACGTAGATTAGATCGCTAATAGTCAACGCCACATAGTTCCAAAGGGTCTCAAGGGGCTCTCAGAGGAAGACTACAAAGACAAGGTCTTCTACGTCTGGTTCGATGCTTGCAGTACGTCATTGAGAGCCCTGCTAAATCTCGCGTATTCCTCGTTGCGACAGGTCTACTTACTCTCATCTCACAGTCGGATACCCTTCTATCACCAAGACCTATGTATGTCACTCGCGCACTCTCGTTGGCAAATCCTAACATGCGCCCAATTAGACCGATGGCGACAACTTAGACGGCTCAAATTGGGAACAGTGGTGGAAGAATCCGGATAACGTCACCTTGTACCAATTGTAAGCTCTTTGCCGGATGGACTTGGAAATACGTATGCTAACAATGGATTCAGCATGGGCAAGGATAACGTACCGTATGTTATGTGCACTGGATAGGAACGAGCAATGGGGTATAACTAACTTGTGCATAGATTTCACTCGATCATCTTCCCCGGCTCTCAGCTCGGCACCCACGAGCAGTGGACCAAAGTAGGCAGGTTCTCGACAACCGAGTATCTGAATTACGAGGGCGGGAAGTTCAGCAAATCAAGAAACATTGGTGTGTTCGGTAACTCTGCCAAGGATGCTGGTATTCACCCCGATGTTTGGAGATTCTTCTTAGTATCCCGACGGCCCGAAGTAGGCGACTCAGAGTTCAAGTGGGAGTACGTTGTTCGATTCAAACCCAAGGAAACCCTTCCCCGCTGACATCGCGACTTGTAGTGAGTTCATTGCTGTGAACAACAATGACCTTCTCAAGAACTTGGGCAACCTATGCCAGCGTGTGATCAAATTCTGCCATGCCAAGTTTGATGCTACGATACCCAACTACAAATCTTATACCAACGAGGCGCTTGACGCACACAAGGCGGAGACCAATGCTCTCTTGAAAGAGTATAACACGGTTTTGGAAGAAATCAAATTGCGGCAGGGACTTTCCACCGTCCTTCTTGTTTCCGCACTTGGCAACAAGCTGCTTCAAGACAACAAGCTTAGCAATCAGCTGCTCGCTGAGGACCCTGAACGCTGCGCTGGCGTCGTCGGTCTTGCACGTGAGTTATTTGAGGATGTCTCGACATTCACAGCTTGTATGATGCTGACCTGATACAAGTCAACCACATCCATCTAGTTGCCAATCTTTTGAGCCCCTTTATGCCCGGCATGGGTGAGTAGTTTCTATTCCCACTGCTTACATCTAAAAGCTACCATAACTGACTGGCACGCCTGTATAGCAAAATCCATTCTTACTCAGCTCGGCCTGCCAAAGGAAAACCAGGTATTCTCCATCCCTGACGTATGGACAGGCACGACACTCGAGGCCGGTCAGAAGCTGGGCGAGCCAGAGTTGCTGTTCTCCCAGATCCCGCCCGCGCGTCTCGATGAATGGCGCGATGCCTACGGTGGCGATGAGCTCAAGAGGCAGAAGCAACTGGCCGCCGAGCAGGCCGCAGCTAAGAAGGCTGAGAAGGAGAGGAAGAAGGCGGAGAAGGCGGCCAAGAAAGCAGCAGCTGCCGCCGAAGCTACTGAAGCCACCAATGCCGCTGAGACTGCGGGTGTCGAGGCTTCGGCAAAGGTTGAGGTGCCTGATGCTGTGAAGCCTAGTAGCTAGACGATGGGGATGTAGATACCTTACGGAGCGGTCAGATTGCGAATACGGGTCAGCGAGCATAGGTGTTATTGCTGTTGCTCTTTTGTTGATAATTGAGTAGACTGGTGAGCGACTCGTGAGATAGAAAGGAGCATAAAGGAAATGCTGGTATCTGACGAGTTGCTGTCAATAACAATGCCTCGTGACTCCTCCACTCCAAGAAGTGACGCAGAGCCTGTTGCCGTATACCTAGTTCGAGACCAACAAGGCCGTTGTACTTCCAAACTGTGATTCTGATTGATCATACCCGTCGCACTACATCGTCCACTATGCATCCCGAACGGAAAGGGCAATCGCATTGATTGGCTCCCAGCGTTGTGCCGGACGTTGCTGGACCTTCTGGGTACCTACCTATACCTATTGCCCCGCTGATGCTGAGACAGGCGAGCAGGCATAACGTCACCACTGAGCACGACATTGAAAGCAACTTACATCTTCACCTACTCCTCCACTCAGGCTCTTGACAGATCAACAAGACAAACCACTACCACCTCCTAGAGTACACACTGCCTTAATCGTCTTCCCTCGGAATTGAGAGTGTATCCCACCATGCCGTCAATCCTCATCGTCGGCGCCACGAGGGGTCTCGGGGCCTCGCTCGCGAATCAGTATGCTGGCGACTCAGCCAATACTGTTTACGCGACAACTCGATCCGCCTCTCCTTCTGCCGAGAGCGGGGAATACAATAAGAGCATCAAGTGGGTTCCTGGCATTGATCTGTTGAAATCCAGTGTTGGGAGCGATCTCGCGTTCAAGTTCAAGGATAAGGGGGAGTTGGACGTCGTGGTATGTCAACCTCAGCATGACTGACTATATAGTGGCGATAGTGGCTAATGTGAGGATTCAGATCATCAGCGCAGGCGCATTCATGACCGAGGACTTCAGCAACAGCAAGGAGAAAGGGAAGGGTCCGAATTGGGACAATGAGGTTACGATGTACACCACGTCCTCCATCGCTCCTGTGTTCATCGTGCATTCGCTTTTCCACCAAGGCCTCCTCAAGTCAGGCGCGAAAGTGTGGGTTCTTCTTGTCGTTTCATCTTCTAATCGGAAGGGGTTTGGAAAACTAATGCAATGCAGGGTCTTTGTTTCGAGCGAAGCGGGCAGTATCACCCTACGACATGAGAAAGAGGGAGGAGGCAACTACGCACATCATGCGAGCAAGGCGGCTTTGAACATGGCTGCCAAGCTCCTGAGCCTTGACCTGAAGGAGAGTGGTGTCGTCGTCAGTATCGTGCACCCTGGGTTCATGCGCACCGAGATGACCAAGAATGTGGGCTTTGATAAGCATTGGGATGAAGGAGGTGCTGTTACGCCCGATGTGGCTGCGGAGAGTCTGCGCGAGTGGGTTGAGAAGTTGGACATGAGCAAGTCTGGCGAGTATTGGGCGCCGAGGGGTCCTAGTGAGTATTTTTCTTATGTTTTTGTTGTCTCTGAGGCAAGCAGTGAGCTGACGTGGGATTGAACAGGGGATATCGGCATGGCGGAGACGGTCATGGGCGAGAACCTCCGCACGCCTTTGAAGTTGCCGTGGTAAATAGGAGAGGCAAGACTTTAGTATCCCGTGGCAGACCAACGGAGTCAGTTAATCCGACTTGCAAGTTATGACAGGAGCAATATGATTTGGGAGACTAGAGATGTATGCATCGTCAACATTGATAGAAAGAGACGCGGACCATATTCTTAGTGATCCGAATCAAACGACATGACAACCCTCTCAATCTGTTCTTCGTCACATTCATCAACTTCCTGCACTTTTACACGTATTCACGATGAGCTTATCTGAACAGATTTCATACGTGTTTTTACTCGACTTTCGAGCAATCAGTGTTCATCATCACTCCAGACCAGGAGAGCCGTCGGAGCTTTTTACAATGACCTCTCCGCGGATCATCCGGCCCATCATGATCTTCATAAGAGGCATTAGGAGATCCCTCTCACAACGAAACACTAATAGAAAGGTCGGTTAGCTCAGTCGGTAGAGCATCGCAATTACATCAATCGCTCAATGTGAGAAGTACTGCGAAGGCCATAGGTTCAAGCCCTATACTGACCATCGTATCATCTTTTGGACGTCGGAACCTCCCAAGGTGGCTGTTTCCTTTTTTTTCCTCTTCTTCTCTAGGTTTCTCTTAGCGGTTGTGTAAGAAGTTTGTTTGTCTTCAAGTTTAGGTTCGTCACAGTGTAGAACACATACATCCTATAAATATATTTGCAGACTTGCAAGATTACTGTACTGTCTTTCACACGGGGTATGAGATTGCAATTCTCGCCAAATCCATAGTGACAACATGCTTGACACCAGGACTAAATCTGCAACGATGACGCAGGAGAGACAGCTTTGCGATAGCGCCCATGAAGTCCAATGCAGGTTCTATTTATTTCTGTACTATCTCTAATCGTTTCAGGTCTCCGAGATTTCCAATTCTCTACTTGACAACCTCCCCTACGGGTCCCACGGCGAAACTGCCCGGCGCCCAGTCAATGGCACACCACCATCTTCTGTGACCAAGATAGGATCTTCCAGTCTAACACCGAAGCCCTCGTCCTTTCCGAGTGATTTCGCTTGCTCATTAGTCACGTAAATACCCTGCATATCTGTAAGTGAACTCGGCATGCCAGGATGTCAGAAGAGGGGTACTTACTGGCTCATTTGTGACAACCACTCCAGCTCTCAGCTTCTCTTCGTTCGCACCGTTTAAAAAGGGATGCTCATGCATTTCCAATCCTAATCCATGTCCAAGGCGATGCGTGTAAAACTCTTTATAGCCAAGTTTCTCAACAGGCACTCTAGATGCCGCATCCGCGTCGCGACACGTCTCGTTCGGGAACATCTTTGCAAAGCCCGCGCTCTGAGATTTATGCACAGTATTCCATATCTCCATCAATTCATCGCTGACGGCACCGCCTACCGGGAGGAACGTGCGCGTGACATCGCTGCCGTAGCCGTCTAGCACGCTCCCGATATCCAAGAGTATGAACTCACTTTCTTGTAAAATCGCGCCTCGCTTGCCTCCATGCGGATACGCGGCCTGGGACCCAAACAGAGCAATCGCCCAGTATCCCTCGCCAACCCCAGCACGAGCAAACAGGCCATGACCAGCAGCCACGAGGTCCTCTTGCGACGTGCCGACCTTGATACACCCCTGTATAGACCGGACAAGCTGTCGCGTGAACGAACTAATGCCCCTCATGATATCAATCTCTGCGTCCGTCTTGACAGCACGCAACTGCTTGACCTCGAGACTCATAGGGACCACTTCAATGCCGACATCTTGCAGCCCAGCAGCGATCATATGACGCGCATGCTCATCGATCATGACTTTCTTCAATGAACCTTGTTGCTCTTTCAGAACTTGGTACGGATTGCTTTCCTCCGCCCAGGAAATAGCGGCAGCGTCGCCATCTCCTTCGAAAACCATGTGCTGCGACGATGGGTTGATACGTCCAGTCTCGAATTGGGGAACTAGGTATGAGAATTCTCCCGACGACGATAAGATGCTGAGGAATGGGCGCTCGGAGAGATGAAATGCAGAGGATATGTTGTGGTAGTACGTTGATGAGGCGGATGGCTCAGCGATGAATGCGTCGACTCCCGCATCGCGTAAAGCGGCAGCCAGCACATCCTGCCGAGTGAGAAACTCGGAGCGCGTGATCGGTGGCACGGACAGTAGTGAGGTGTGTTCTGAGAGGGACTCCCACGCGCATGTTTCCAAGGAGCTGGCGATTGAGATTGGCGCCTCTGGGGTTGAGATGCGAGATGAGTAGTATGGCGTTGTGAGAGTGATATACACAAGCACCAAAATGCTACAGGCAAGCTGCAGTGAGAACCAGAACCTCGCGCGCCGGTCCCGGTTAGAAGTCAGAGGAGGTGGCGGCACGGGCGCTTCCGGCATTGTCCCGTGCTTGGTGTCGGTGGCCATGCTGCTCGGTTGGGTGGTTATTAGATGTGAGGGATGAATACCAGGGCCACGGCTGTCTCCCATCGCCGGTATGACGTTTGGTGTTGCTATGGGTTAGGTACATGTATTCTGTGGGCCGAGCTCTACATATGTCGCATATTCGTTATCGCGACTCCGCCAACTGATCCTTCGCTCCCGACCTCCTCCATCCTCGAGCTCAACGAGGCCTTTCCACATTCCAACTCTTTTGTGTCCGGTGCAAAGATGGCGTTTTTGATCGAGTCTGTCACGATGATATCGGCCCAACGCGTGGCATTCGGCTGGCAGGCTGGAACAATCTGCAATTGTTGACAATGGCTCTAATGTGATGATTCCTAGAGACGGCAGGTTCTAATTAAATAATTCACCGGCGGTGACATTGATTGTTTTCAACAGTTTCGAACTGCAATCTCGCATCCGCAAAGACGTCGAGATAGGCCAGCTACCAGACATAGTCGCCAAGGCCTCCACTTGTATACAGCAGGCCAACATCTCATCTCCGCAATCCCACATCTTCATGTCAGAAAGCGATCCGTCCTCGGTGAGCTAACGGGATCCCGGATGAAATTGGCGTTCGCCGGATTGCAGATGGCTGGATTCTATCCGGACAACCTTTCTTGTACTGGATGGCTAGAGTCTGGGCCGTTTGGGCATGCCAGGGGATTGAACAGCCATCTATGAAGCATACCTTACCTTCATCGTGTTTGAGCGCGGCGGCGCCCGTCAGTTCTCTTAGGCTTGTCAACTCATCACTCCCTATCAGATCTCCATTTCACGATAATATTATTAACGCCAAAACGTGGTGATACCAGCGTGATGGGAGGTAGAACCTCTCCATTCGCCAAGTTCACGCCGACGTGGCTTGCCAAGGAGCTAACTAGCCCCGAAGCACAGTAATTCTCCAAGACCACCGAGGGGCGAGATACACTCCCAGCCAGAATCGATCGCACGTTCTTCGACATGGCAACTACCTGCCGCTTTCGGCAACACTACATCTCTTGGGGAGACAGGACCCTTACGGCAGGACGCAGCACGTGCCGGACGTATGGTATCTAAATTCGCGTTCCACACACGGGCACACTTGAAACCCATGGCATAGCGGTATCGTAGCAATGCGACATTCGGCGGCGTAGACTTGAAAGGGAAGTTCGACTTGACAATGGTTTACAGACTGTTGAGCATCGCGGGCACAAGGACGAATGATGCAGTATATAAATGGCCATGGCTCCTCCGCGTTTGTCCCAAGATGAGAAATGCTATTCGTGCAGTGTAGCTTTGTGTAGTCTCAAGTTCAACTCGCGGATCATCTCCTTCTTCAACTTCTTTCATCACGATGCAGTTTGCAACCACCATCCTGGCCCTGGCGGCCTTGATCGCCCCTGCATTCGCTGCACCCGCTGCCCTGGAGGCTCGTGCTGCTACCACCTGTGGCTCGACATCCTACACTGCCACTCAGGTTAACCAAGCCGCCCAAAAAGCTTGCTCATACTACACTGCTGGTACCGTATGTCAACGCTTCAGTGCCGAGTTACATCTTGAGTAAATCTTTCTGACTCTCACCTAGACCGCCAGCGACTACCCGCACACCTACAACAATTATGAGGGCTTCAGCTTCAAGGTAGCAGGACCGTACCTTGAGTTCCCCATGCTCACCAGCGGCGTCTTCACTGGAGGTAAGAACGAGAGTCTTGTCAATAGAGAAAAGCAAAAGCCTCTTACTGACGTTATGACATAGGCTCACCCGGCGCTGACCGTGTCATCATCAACACAGCTTGTAAGCTCGCCGGTGAGATTACACACACCGGCGCAAGCGGGAACAACTTTGTAGCATGCTCCCCATTGTACTAGAGTGAGAAGGTTCTTTGAATATGGAGATATGTTAGGCCAAAGCGATTTACGAAAAAGGTCTCAGTGTTTAACATATTCAAGACAGTGCGTTTGGAGGTTCTTTGATAGCTTACATTTATGACGACTCGATGAATACATGGATCTTAGCGAATATGAAAACTACACACCCACACTTATTCCCATGTCATTATTTTCGCCATTGTAACTAGCGAGCACTTTTATATTGAAACTCATCCGATCAGAAGAGCTAATCGACATGACCGAATAAGGTGACAATTATCAAAAAGGTGGTGTAACCGTAATGCCATAAGCCCAATTATATACCCAGCATGTTTTGAGCCTGGATCTGAGATCTAGCTACCATATTTCAACAGACTCCGAAGCCAAACTCGACGACAGCATGTTGTGTGTGCGATTCGTCATTGGCCAAGAGCTGCAGTCTCTCAGCTCGTGTCCCCATCAAGCCTCACTTCCCTTTCCACTGCACCTCAACGGCATCCTACCTTCACGACGGCAGGTCCCGGCCGAAGATACACTCCAGATGCAACGTCAATCAATCGCAACTGCAATTAGCACACCACCTCAAACATGTGTGCGTTATCGCTTTCATTGGCGTCCGAGTCCTGATATGTCCAAATGAGGAAGGAAACAAGCCTAGGTCGGGGTGCCAAGGCTCTTAGTATGGTGTGCATAGGGACCCGGCAATGCGCCAGCACCTAGATCTTGGCAATGCCGCAGCACCAGGTTAGATGAGGATCGTGAACTGATCTTGAATGGACAACATACTGATTATCGCGGGAAGTATGGCAATGGTATTAAGTTAGTATCTATTGCTTGATATCTTGACTTTGACTTACGCTTGGAAGAGTGGCCCTGACGCCTTTTGCGAAGCATCGTCCACGTCTATATACAATAGGTACGCTGTCACCGGTCACTTTGTGAGTTGACCTGCTCTTCTTCGCGATCTTATTGTCGATGAGTTCTTCAAGTAACACTGGTCTCGTTTGCAAGATATACGTTGCGGAAGGACGTGGCTAGCCACTTTGATTCTTATGTGACCAAGTTCTTGACAGGACGAGTGAGCAAGGTACCTAACAGTATGCATGAGAGGTCGTTAACACAAAACATACGTGACTAACACGTTGAGTAATAAGTGCAAATACCTGGTAAATGCACCTTGCCGTCTAGGCAGATGTCTGCATCAACTAGATTTACCTACTCGATAGGCACACAAAGACTACGAGTGCAAAAAGAACAAGACAATGGTCAGTATAGGGCTTGAACCTATGGCCTTCGCAGTACTTCTTGCTTCAGAAGAAGAAGTGAGTGTAATTGCGATGCTCTACCGACTGAGCTAACCGACCTTTCAACTTTGTTGAGAACATTCAGTTGTAATTGTGTTAATGAAGGTCAAGTCGCGACGGAGCATCCGCGGAGCACCTGGTCAATCTTCGGGCCTGTAACGACTGACCGATGACTGTGATTTTGGCCAGTGTTGCGGCAGAACATCACAAAATATTTATTAAATGCTGATGAGCTTGTATCATGTTTCAATATGCTCCGATATGGGTTGAGACTGTTCTGCGCTCCTCTCGCTATTCACAGCAGGAGCAATATATTAGGTACGCACACTATAAAGTAGCAGAAGGCACTACGCAAAGCCACAAAGCCTTGTTCAATTGGCTCAGTCACCCGCAGTCTACACTCAATATCAGATTTTAAATGTGGTCTGAAGTACTATCAAGCACATCAGTTTGGTAATTCGTCTTTCATATTCGTATCGGCTATTACATCAGCGCAGTCCTCTGCGCGAGTCCTACTGGACAATGTCGAACCTGCGCTCAGCCAACTCAGCATCCAGACTTGAACTACTTTATCGCACACTACGGGTATCAACAACTACCTACAGCAATAGTGAATATTATCAATGGCACTACCTTTCTTGCTTATTATATCATTCTGGAGATAGAGCAGCGCCCGAAGGCCGAGAAGGCCGAAGTGTCCTAAGTTTTCTTCATGGGATCGCAGAGTGCCAGTGCTCACAACATTGAGTCGTTCCGCAAATCGTACCCGCTCGTCAAACGTCAGCTGTCAATCGAACTATCAGAACTTGCGATGAGATAATTGCTAGCAAATTGAATGTGACTCTGTGTATTAGTTTATTTTAAAATTAGCTCCTAATCATTAAGTTCCGATGTACAACAATACCGTAGGTTCGCCGGTTTGAATGTACACCCGACTGGAATACCTTGAGGCTTGAACATTGGCGGCAAGGTGAAGCACCGCAGGATGGGATCGCTTAAGCTCGGTCAGCACAGCTGAACGATTCCCGCAGCCAGCCCCAGACATGTATACCGTAGATTGGATACTTAATCTTATCAATCTTGCAGCATACGAGCGGAGGAGTTTGTGGGATGAGTGTGCAAGTCGGTGATAAATCACGCTCTCGGCGTCCGTCGGAGACAACTGTGCTCAAGTTGGGTAAGGTCATCACGGACAACCGCGGTTTTCCCAGATTCCGTACCACCAAGGACAAGTGCAGCCTCCATCGAACTGTAGTATCTTTCCGATCTGATTGCCAATACTAGTGAAAGGGTTAATGTTTGACGCAGCATGTTACAAATCAACGATGGCATGGTCACATCATGTAATCGTCTATCAACAATGGAGACCCTTGGCATGGTCTGGTATATAAGACTACAGTCGTCTCGATAAATGGCCTTCAAACAACCACAGTATCGCAACGATCACAGTCAAATAGACCTATAATTCAATACAGAACCCGAATACTTCTCAGCAAGCAAACAGCATGGCCCCAACAAACACAGCAGCATGGTACCCATCCAGCCAGGCGCCAGCTCTCGAGATCGGTCCAACTCCGTACCCGACTGCCAACGCCGGCGAGATCATAGTCAAAGTCGCCGTCGCAGCCTTCAACCCAGTTGACTATAAGATCCAGAACCTAGGACACAATCTCTTCCCCTTCCTCAAGTTCCCCTACATCGGCGGCAGCGACATCTCAGGGACCATAGTCGAGGTCGGACAAGGCGTTACTCGTTTCACGCCCGGCGACCGAGTTCTCGGCGCGACTCTGCCCCTCGAAAGTCGCATGGGCGCATATCAGCACTACGCCGCTCTCCCGGCGGTCTTGGCTACTAGGCTGCCTGACGATGTATCTTTCGAAGACGCAGCAGTGGTCCCCTGCTGCTTCGCAACCGCCGCGGTAGCGCTCTACGATCATTTGTCTCTCTGCCATCCCACCGTTCCACGGGCCCCCAGCAATGGCAAAGCAGTCCTCATCACCGCGGGAGCGTCCAACGTAGGAAGCAATGCCATTAAACTTGCAGTAGCCTCCGGCTACGAGGTCTTCACGACTTCTTCTCCATCTAACTTTGCGCATTGCGAAGCTCTCGGTGCTAGAGCGTTCGACTACCACTCCGCGACAGTGGCGCAGGAGATCAAGGATGCGTTCCAGGGGAAAGAATGTGTTGGCGGTTTCGCAGTGGCTGACAACTGCGCTGCCTTGGTATTCGATGTTGTGTCCAGTCTTGGCGGTCAACGTGTTGCTCTGACGCTGCCCTATTCCGAGGATGCTGTTCCGAAGGGTGTAAGCGCTCGATTCATACAATCTGGTGATGTCGTGAAAAATGGACTTGCTGATGTGCTTTTTGATAATTTTCTTACTGAAGCATTGGCAAAGAAGCAGTTTGCTTTGCAGCCTAAGCCTGAGATTGTTGGGAAGGGCCTGGAGTCTGTTCAGGCTGCATTCGATAAGCAGAAGGCCGGTGGGGTGTCTTGTAAGAAGTTGGTTATTTCGCATGAATAATGCTGAGATGTCGCGGGGTGTCCCGAAAATGGTGGCTATCCAACCTGTCGGTTGTGTATGCGCTAGAGCATAGCATGAGCTACGTCGATTGAACGAAAGGGGTTCAAGGGGTGCCGTGACGAGCATCAGCCTGATGTCAGTATGAGATTTCAAGACCTAGATTGATTCAATCTGAAATACCTCGTCCGTTTTGAGCATCGGCTCTGAATCTTCTGGTTCTCCCTAGTTACGAGATTAACATGCGTCGAACATCATCTCAAGCTGCACTGCCCCTTCAACCCATTGAGATTTGCTTCCATCAGCACATGCACAATCCCCATCCTGCTATGCAGCCCCCAAAACACCAAATTCAGACCATCCTCCATAAACCAACTCCCGAAAGCGCCTTAAGACCCATCCGTTTCTGTGCCAAATCTCCAGTCTGCGGCGCATCGAGCTCCTCAAAAATTGCATTCAGTCTCCTATCTATTAGCACATGTGAGTGTCTTCGAAGAATCTCTCAATGAAACTAGCTTACCATTCAGTGTATTCATCTCGGCAATAGTCCTAGGAAATCCCGCAATCACCGAATTTGTACGAACAGAGTGTAAAAGCGCGATAGGTAGATTCCGTGCTTTTACAGTGCTGTTGCGCATGCGAGCGCGGTTATTGTGTTCCCTGCCGTGTTCTATTATCAGCAAATACACTTTGTTGAACAAGGGCACAAGTGAGGTAGAAAGAGAGAAAAAGCAGACGGACTCAGCGCGAACACGCGTTTCTAACATAACCAGCTCATCGTGGACACGGGTTTCCAATGCCTTAATCTTGCGATTCATATTCGCCTCGAAACTCTCTAAGCGCGGGACCACAGCATTCAGTGTCTCGACGACGGCGTTTATCACTTCGTGTTGACGTCTGATGGCCTGTGCAAGGCCTGCGATGTCTGGGCCGCCGAGGGTTGCCATGACTGTGCAATTCTCTCAGTGTGCTTTCGACGTGCTGCAGCTTGCAGGTGGCTTACAAGCTCCCATCGCGGAGAATGATGGGGTTAATGTTTTTATAGATGGCCAGAGGTGTTTTTGTAAGTCTTCGTT
This sequence comes from Xylariaceae sp. FL1272, assembly GCA_022432385.1. Lineage (NCBI taxonomy): Eukaryota > Fungi > Ascomycota > Sordariomycetes > Xylariales > Xylariaceae > Xylariaceae sp. FL1272. The sequence goes on from JAJJXC010000062.1 coordinate 210,293, forward strand.
CGTCTGTGCGTTTCTATCCCGGTGAAACACTGTTGCTGATAGAGACGCGCTGGTGAAAGGGGCAAGACATTCGGTATAAAAGTTGTCGCAAAACTGCATAGAACTCTAATGACACAGCGCGAATCGACAGGTACGAATCTAGTTTCACTTGGCCAATGCTCATCTAGAGACAAATCAACACTCGTAGAGTGAAGACGAATTTGACAAAGGAACTTTATCATCTGGATCGAACCACCAAATTTGACGACAAGCCATTTGACTTATCACATCTAGTATCAGTGCACCATACAGCCTGAGGCCTCACACACAGCCCGAGATCTCCCTCCATCCTCCCAATAGGGCTCTCCCTCTGCCAACACACCCTACTTCTTCAAATATCGCGCCATAGCCCTTTCCCGATTCCGAATAACGTTCTGCACCCTTTGCCTTTCAATCTCCTCGAAGTTCTTACGTCTCGCCTCCTCCATCGGTGTCCCCTTCTTCCTCTCCCTGTCCCGAGTAGTCGGCGGAGGTGCGAGCTTCTTCTGCTGCTGCTGCGACGATTTCGAGCGAGAGGCTACGGAACGAGGAGGGTGCGCCGACGAGGATGATGTCGTTCGTTTCTGCGAGGGCTGAATATCATAGCCTTGGCGAAGGGACTGGTTTTTTTGGTTGTTAACTATGGTTGTAAATGAGGAGATTGGAGGGACAGGGGAGGGATAGGCATACATGGAGCTCTTTTTGCATCCTCGTCTGCGACTTCTCCAACTTCTCGACTGCTTTGCGCATATCGTTCATTGTTACAGGAACACACCCGAATCAAACAGCAGGGAATGAAAAAAAGAGGTTTGGATTGCTGACAGAAAGCGGCAGACGATAGATATGAGGATACTGAAAGTCGAAGTCCAACATTGGTATATAGGGCCCAAATTCATCTTCTCCAACCTCTTAACCCAGTTGACCCTGTCGACAAGTCATGGATGTAAGTCAGGATTACCGCAATCGAAAGTCAAAAAATCGGATCAGCCCGGGAGATATAGCTTCACCCCTACGTGGACCCCCGCATCCAATCACTCTGTCACACGCTTAGTGCAGTTGAGAACGATATCACTGCAAGTTCAGTATCTTGATAGTTGTACCTGCATCAAGGGGTAGGTGTATCTTAACTGTCGCATATATTGGCAGCAACATGATCACACTCACTGACCACAAGCCCCACAGGATCTGAATCGATGCAGGTGCGATGTCGATCGAGCTACGCGGTACATGTGGAAGTCATATATTGTTTGGTCCATCACTCACACGATCAACCGTTTCCGACCCAGAAGGGACACAAAGCATCGTCATCACGTACGTCACTAGCATGGCAAGAAAGGCTGGGGTTTATAATGTTTAGATAAGGCGTGAGTGATATTCTAGGATCCTTGCCGTAAATCGTGACAAGAAAATCATATGTGAGGAAACTCCTTCCTTTTGGATCATAGAGTGGATGCCCGAGCAGACATCGTATAGTCGAGCCCGTGTCGCGCTACCGCAGAGAGCTTCCGCCCCATCATTGGCATCGTCTATACAATGAAGGTACAGGTGACCAACAAGCTGCCGCGGAACAAACCAACTCCATCTATTTTGAGGTATCAATCATTATAGTTCTCCGAGAATCCAAACACGTCCCAACCCAAAGAAAAAAAAACAGTAAACGATGACCCCTAACCAGCACCCGCTGCTGGATTGACCAGCGGCTCCAGTTAAAAATTAGTATCCAGGAATCTGTGGCCGCCTGGGCCTTCTCCATTTTCATCTGTTTTTGATCCACCTTCGAGCCCAATATGACACGCTGATTCCGTAAATGTGACAGATGTGAGAGCTGAGAAATGGTGCAGATAATGAGACGGATGAACAGATCGCAAAAAAGTATTAGTTGTAGGCATGGGACCGATTAGCTTTTGGTCCCAAGCGCGTACGAGTAGTTGTAGTAGTAGCAGCTGAGTTGAGTTAAAATCCATGACAGAAACGCTGTGCCAGACACGTGCAATCAAATGCCGAATTAGGATGCTGCGTTGGTGAGATCGCGGATAAGGGTAGGTTTTAATGACGGAATGAGAAGTGTAAGTCTCTCGCAGGTCGGTTCGACTAGACTCACTTTACGCCCAGTCAAAGTGCCACGAAATCAAGAGGTATATGATATCCCCAACGCCAGCCAAGGAAGAGCCCGAGCCATAAAAGAACAGGCCAGATATGTACACCAGTCCGACTGGACATCAAACACGACATCCAGCGTCATCGTCAGTCTCCATGACAAGGCTGCTGATATGCTGTGTCGAAAAGACGGTCACGCCGATTACGGATGAGCCATGTGTTCGGGTGACAGACTTGCAGGGTCAACAGGATCGAAGTGAACAAGCGAGTTCATGTCTAATTCGGCATGATTCGGCTCTCCATATGCAGGGGAGTGGGGATGCATCGGAAGATTGATCGTATGCTTCGTGTACATTTCGTGGATGCTGTGTCCGTCGTCTGAGATAGCCGACTCTCCGATGGGGTACATATCAGTCGAGGCTGGGCGCTGCATCAGAGCGAGGGGAGGAGACTGTTCAACAATAGCAGGGTCACCATGCTGGCTCCCAGCGAATGATAACGGTGAGGCTGGTGGGGGGATATGTGGCATTGGTGACAAGAAATTGGCCGTGTAGGGGGTGTGAACGGGGAGAGGTGTGTTTTCAGCACCTGGTGCGAAGTAATTCGGGCTCGAGTACTCCGAGGGTGCAGTTGTAGCTGACAGAGGGTACGGTCGAAGATCCATTCCGTGGTAGCTGGCCTGAGTGTCTATGCGCAAGTGCGATCCTGCGTTCATTCCCTGTGGCTGCTGTGGCACTGGGGCATAAATGGGAGGTTGATGAGGATGTGCTTGACTCTCGCAGGGATGCTGGATGTAGAATGATGGCATTGGGTTCTGGAACATGGAGAAGTCGACAGCAGTCGGTACGGAGCGACTACGTTGTCGCTTGTGGCCAGGACCTCGCATGCCGTGGTGCATCGGGCTGATCCCCCATTGCGACTCTTGGTACATGCCGACGTGGGGTTGAGCGAAGTTTGGCTGTGATGATGGTCGGTTCGTGGGTGAGACTGGGGCTGACACGGACAAAGCATGGCCCATGTCGAACGGGCAGGGGTTAGGGTTATGTCGGTTGGCGAAAGACTCAAGAGAGACCAACTTCGCAAGCTGCCCACTCAATACCTTAGGGTTGCCTCCCAAATGGTGGACGAAGCAATGGGTAGCCTGCTGTTCTTCGGTGAAGTCGCCGACTTGTGCGAATCCGTTCGAGTTCGGTGACGAGTCCATGAAGAAATAGGGCGGGCTGTTAAGCTCGATCACAATTCCACCCAACTTGCTGCAATCACCATCGGCGTTGTCAAGATAGATGTTCTTGATGGCGCTGAAGTGGTACTCGATCTTGTATCCAGCCTGGTCGTTGTTGATATAGTACGTCATGGTGCACTTCTCGGGCGAGTAGAAGACAATGAGGTCCATCGTGTTCTGTCCCACCCGCGTCCACTTGCCAATACTAAGGGAGCGGCAAGTCAAATGGTGAATCACTGCCATCTCAACTGTCAGAAACCGAAGACACCCAAGTAAATCCCCTTTCGCAGCCACTTACAGACTTTGCCCTGTCCACCCTGCTCGCCATTCATCATTATGGAACCGTAGGGCATCAAGCCAGTGCGGCCCATGTAGGGACCACCGAGTCCCTTGCCGGATTCCATTGCCTGCATGGCCAGATAAGCACGCATAGACTCGGGGATAGAGTCAATGTCTTCGCCGCTCTCCAGACTCTTCTTCGCCAACAACTTGATCTTGGCGCGTCTGACCTATCGTATTAGTATCGCGTCCCTCGTCACTCAAATGGTGATGGGCTTAGGAACATACCGGTTCTGGAACCAGATCTGAACAGACCTTTCGGTCATGTTGATCTCTTCGGCTATCCTCTCACGAACCGTGGCCGTGGGCGTCGGGTTCTTGTTGAACTCGACTTCGAGGGTGGTGAGCTGATCTTGAGTGGCACGCTGGCGTTTCTGATTCTTTTGCTGCTGGGTGAGGGTGCTCTTGCGCGGGGGGCGCTTCGAGGTCGAACCAATGTTGGAAGCGGACGTGGTTGACTTGGGCGAGGGCGACATGCTGTTCTTGGTGCCGGTGGAGGCAGCAGGAGTCAAGCTTGCCGGCTCAGGTGTGGAATGCGTCGGCATGGGGATGGTAGATCCGTCCATGGCTGGCGACTCCATCTTCATGGGAGTGTCCATTGCCAGGGGTCCCTCAAGAAGACAGACTGACGCGGCGTGTCTACAAGTGATTCGATGGGAATAAAGGCGGGTCGAAAGAACCGTTGAGCTTGAGCCGGAACAACGTTCGGATGGTTGTGATGCGGCGGCGGGGCCGGGTGGCGCGGTTCGGTCGGAAGTAAAGGAGAGTGAGAATATTTGGAAGGGATGATGCCAAGGAGTGTCGTTCCAAGTCCGTCACGAAACGACGGGACGAGGATATCAAATGCGTCAGTCGTGATGCACGTAGACGCGACGGTGTAAGTAGCGGCTAGCTCCCCCGAGTTGGTCGAAGATATCTATCAAAGTATGTGGTCCGACGGGTGCTGCAAGGGGCTGGGTGTTGTTGTCAGTGGGAGCCGTCTGAGCCGGGTGAAGAAGCGCGTCGGGCGTGTCGGACGGAGGTGGTAGTTGTTTTGACAAAAGCCTAAAGGAATGAAATGGACCCGGAAGGAGTGACGGTGTCCTGGAGCTACGAAGGCAAAAGTAAAGGAATGTGGGTGAGAAAAGGGAAAAGAAAAAACGGTGACGACTGGTCGACGATACAAGCGGTGATGGACGAAGAGATGGGAAAGGGAAAATTCAGACGGCAGAGGAGACGAGAATAAGGGGGGAGAGACTGGAGGAGGAGGGGGAACGCGGGAGAAAGGGCGAGAGCGTGCCCAGCGAGCGGTACCTACCTACCGTGCCGTACCAGGCGAGCCGGGCCAGGCACAGGCACAGGCACACACACACCACCTGGGCAGGCTAGACAGGCGACAGGGCCCCATCAAGTTACCTGAACGGGAACATGGGGACTCATCGGTCAGTGCTCGTCAGACTGTGGGCAGTTTCTCTGGGCATTGCGAATGCTCAGGTACCAAGTTGGAACCTAGCAGCGGGCGATAGGTTGGCACTGCGGAAAGGGAGCCCTGGCCCGGCAGGGTGTACTGCAGCCAGACGCGGCGCCAACCTCCCACTCAGAGGAAGAGACGGGATGGATCACGATGGACAGTGAAGTGGGCGGCAGCCAGACTGACCGACCCAGCGCGTCGGCGGAACTGGCGGTGGCTTGCGACGTATGGTACCTGCAGAATCGTCCTTCTGTCTTCAAGGTAGGTATTTCTGTACTGACCCGACTGCTCAACCACTTCTACCTGCATGTACCTAGGTATCTTGTCCTGTCCTCTGTCGAGCTGTCCTATCGTTTGGCGCATCCAAGGCCCGGTCTCGCCAGCGCCATAGTGTGTAGGTACTATTCCAATTTCTTCCGCCGCCGCACACGCCGTTCCGAACTGCTTCCAGCCGAGCATAAAGTTTCCAACAAGCCCTCCTCCAGCGAGGATTCCCTACGCTCGCTTCTCGTCAGTGATCGACTCGATACCTACACTGCCGATCCGTCAGCTAGGCCAAGTCCTTCCCTTTGCTCATGCCAACGCTCTTGCCCGCAGCCCGCTCAGCCTGCAGGAACTGGAATGCCCCGGCCACAGTGCTTGGCTGCTCGCTGTTCAGCGGCGATTGGTGGGGGCCGTCAAGGCCTGGCGACGAGTCACGACACTCGAGGCACCTGCAGTCGAAGCCTAAAACCTGCGCTAGAGACGCCCAAAATGGGAACATTCATGCAGCTACTCGTACAGTGCGAGCCCCGATCTCCAGCCCACTGCTTAGTGACGAGCCCTTCCAGGTTGAAACCTCTGCCCGCTTTTCCAGGGGTCGTCTGCGCACAGGCCCGCCGTCCTCCACGGCTCTGCTGCGTTGCTGCACTTGAAGTTGTCCAATGTACACCGTCAGCAGCGAGGCCAGTGCTGACACGGTCGATACGACTGACGATCATAGGTAGGACACAAGGCGGCGTGGCTGCTCCAAGGCTGGATCCTACCCAATCCTCTCATAGACTGCATACTACATAGTACTGTAGCCGTTTTCTTGTCCATCTCCAATACTGACGCATGCGTTTCTGTCGATGTGCAACAGAACTTCCGGTCGATTGCGGGATACCAACATTGAAATGCAAGACGAGAACAGCTCACGCCGCATAATGGCCGCCGTCCTCTTGGTGTTTGAAAGAGCCCATGTCCTACGTCGTCTTACACAGATGGCCGCGATGGCCTAACGGAAAGAAAGCGCAACAGCCCAATTGGCAATGGCGGTAACTCGTGCGCGGCTCGTGCTGTGGCTCACACCCCAGCCAGCACGCCAGGTCGCCAGGGCATGTCTTGCATGTGAGGACCAAGATGGAAGCTGTGGAGTTTGTGAGAGGACGGCCTTGAGCACTTGTCCATCTCTGGCAGAGGTCGCTCGGACCCTGGTCTGAATAGCTTCGTCGGCACGTTTCTGACCCGGTCAATAATCTGCATCTTCCCAACGTCACCGTGCCATCGTAACCGTCGACGCTTGTCGACGCGACTAGTCCTAATAATGCAAGCCAAGGACATGACGAGCCGTATATGGCATACATACTCGTACAAGGAGGCACATACATTCCCGGTCTGAGATGCCGCCAGTTGACACTAACAACGGTGAGTAACGTGGAAAACATATGCAGCCTCGTTGGCATTCTGGTAAACACACAAGCTCCAAAACAACTCGCGATATGGATGGCTCGAACTCGTTCTCAACAAACCGAAATGTCGCTACGGGCATACTGTAAGCAAAGGATTTTATAGTCGTATGTACTGGTCAACGCCAAGGTGCAGAACCTGGAATGTCTGTTGCAGCGCATCGCCCATGTGCAGATGTCGGATATTCTGCAGCCAATGAGAAGTGTTCACTAGCCCCTCCTCCCACCACACTTAGCGGCAAGGAAAAGGGGCGAAGGGGGTCGAATCTGTCAAGCCTCCCACCTCTCAACCTTTGCATGAGATCTGCATACATCTTTGGCCCGTTTTCTTGTTGTCCGTTGACTATTTAGTTGGAAACGGAAAGACGATAAGATCTCGGGTATCAATCGCTGTGCTGCACACACACTATGCGAGTTTTCACAATAGCCCGTTCAAAATCATGCACCGAGCCTCCAAGGTTCGGTTCTATGCCTCGTCTGACGACAGAATGAGTCGGTGCTTGCGCGCGTCAGTCGGACACTCTACCCCGTCGGGCAATGGACGGAATGCTAACAGCAAAGCCCCCAGCCGGTCACACCACACTGTGCGACTGAAGTGCAGACATACTATACTTTCTATTGTTAGGTGCAAGCAGAAGGCAAAAGTTTGGCCACGTCGTGTTTTACTCCAATTTTCTCGCTGCACAAAGGCTGCTTGAATCACCAGACACCAGTGACTATCGACTATCCCATCTTCTGGCCGACTCGATTTGCGAGTGCCATCTTGGATAGCAGTTCTGGCATCCACGACGAAACACAGGTAGGTGTTGCATTCGGTGTCACAATGTTTCTAAACGCGTACGCCCTCGTCTCAGCGCATTCTTTCTACAGCACCAGTCTCACACCCACGATTCATGTCGATGAAGATCGAGGGCGCGAGAAATCCACTCTCGTAACACCGGACCACTCAAGAGTCTCACACAATACGTACAAGCATCCCCTCTCGCCCCTACGTCACTCTACAAGAATACATATCTCCTTCGCTCTACTTAAAAGCGGGCAGTTGAAATGACCTGCTAATGTCCCACGTGTCTTTCATGACAACATTAGCAAGCCAAGTTCGCCAACCTCCACAATGGAAGGGGTAGCGGGAGTCTACGTGAAGAGGTCCAAAAGTCGGGACAGGACTGTAGTAGTTGATGGTATGGAACTTGGGCAAGAATTCCAAGAGACACAGTGCGCGATTGTCGTCGACTCTCTTGGCAAGTTTAGTTCTTGTCGAACCCCTGAGCGCTGTCCGAGCTCTGTCCCCAGAGGCGTCACGCGTCTTCTTCGCTGTGGGGGCAGGACGGCCGTACCCTGCAGCTTGCAGTCCTCGCCTGGCGTTGCAACTGGGATCCTTGTCTTCGAATCCTTGTTGATCCTCCACAAACGTCTGACTAGCCGCATTGAGCGACCTCAGACGGCATGTCACTGACCTCAGAACTGCCAGCCGAGCCAGCGTTGCCCTCTCTTTCACCGCGTTCACCTTGCTCTCACGCTTCGTCCCATCTTTTCCTTGGGCTGGACGGGCGCTGGGGTCTGGATATTGTCCGAAGAATCATGCCCGTAGCTACTATGTCCATCTGATCTCACACGAGTAGGTAGGTATGTGGCCCTTCGACTCACCATTCTCACCATTCTCACGCATTAGCGAGATTTGAATGTGAATAATCGTGTCGACAGTGGAATACCTTCAAAGGCTCTCTCTACCCCAACCGATCAGTCACTTTGGCGCGATGTTTTGATCACTCCTCACATTGGGTCCGTGAAGGGTGGTATTCTCGTGTTGCATTGCTCATGTGCATGAATACAGGCTTGGTACGAACCAATGACGGCGATCAGCCCCGTGTACCTGCATGAGGGATCGGCCTTCGCACAGCACAGCGGGTATGTACCTACTGTACAAGCGCTATGGGTATGCAGTTTGCTCGGCTGGGTGTATCAAGCCCTGGGCACGTGTGTCCTTGACCGACAAAAACACCGTTGGGCGTACTACATGTAATCCTGATTGATCAGCGACGGTTACGATGGTCTGCTCCGTACGGATGGCCAGAGTTTGGGTCGCTGAGTCAGCTCCCGAAGTGGTGCTCTAACCCTGCCCATAGTCGTCTCTGCGCGAGGGCGATCTTGCCGCGAACAGGGGTCTGAGCGATCAACTTGGAGGCAGAACTGCCAGCATTCTCATCCCTTGAAATAGCCCAAGGAATGAATCAACATTTGCACGTCGAGCCGTGTCTGTCGAAATTCCGCTCGGCATTGTCTTTTGAATGCATTCCACCTCCACGGCTGGCAGTCTTCCCGGGTACGGATGGCAGCCCCTCACTCTTAATCAGACTAACTGAACTCGAACGTGGCGCGGTGATGATATCACACGATGAAACAACCGATCATCATTTTATTGTTCAAACTCTACCCACTACCTACCCTCGAAACCATGAACTTCAGTGAGAATGGATACCTACTCAGCGAGACGTGCTCGCCTCCTTGATCGCAGGCATGCATCTCGGACGAATTTACCTGTACATGTGGCACAACACGCATAACAGGTGCATCCCTTACATCCCCTATGAGCCTCCTCCGCCTAAAGACACCGATGACAACGCACACCTTACTTTGTCTGTCTAGACAACTCCATTGTTTAGGAACAATGGTCAAAATGCGTTCTGGCTTGCTAAACAACATGGCTGGTGCGTAGTGAAACGAAGAGTTCAATCTGACATAGATAGCAAGCACGGTCTCCACACTTCTCTGACCACGAAACCCCAAAGCACAAGGCCGATAAGTGCTCATTGTCTTCACTTGGTCTGCCACGTCCCTGACTCCAAAAGCTTGAAACAACCAAGCGCGTCGCCATGTCTACTTCGCCACCAATGGCCCTGAGTGATTCCGAAGAGGATAAATCTGAGCACGTCGAACAAAACAACAGAAACAAATGGTTCTTCGAGCAGTTTTTCTACCTGAACGACGGCGCGCAACGCACTGTTTTCACGCTGTCCTGCTTATTCCCTAGCATGAGCAATCAAGTTCTAAGGCAAACATGCTGGAATCTCTCTGAGCATGGTCGCCATTTCCTGCCCTATTTCCTTCAGGAAGGACCAGCGCTCGGACTTCTACGTATTGCAGTGAACTTCTTTAAAGATCAGACCCAGAGGCATGCCCTTGAAGCAACAGATGGGTCTCCCGGTAACGCAGGTCTTGACGGCAGCAGATACGATGATTTTCCTCCCGGCCTGGTGATGAAACATTACTGGGGCTATAAAGGCTTCATTGGAGACCTAGATGAGTTATGTCGCGATGATTTCGAGACGATGAATCATGACCTCGAACACAATGCTCATCGAAAGGGGATTGACTACTTCCAGCTGTTTATTGACGTCGTTGTAACCAGATAGATTGATCCCTCTCATGCCGGCCTGTGGTCTCTTGCTGTTGAGTATGTGGCATGGCCGGCATCGAGAATGCTCAACAGCAGGGGAGCTGATGAGGGTGATAAATTATCCGGTGCTGAACAGGTAAGTCGGAGCATCATGGAGATAGAATGAATACGCATAACAAGGTAAGTTAAGTTCGTATTTACTTACTTGCATACTACTCATATCATCTATCGTAAATAAGTCCGAGATCGCATCCGCATATGTAAACCGCACTGCCAGACTTCACCGCTCACAATTCCGTGTTCAAACTTGACACTGTGGGTTCTTCCGACAAGGCTGGCCTGACAGCAATATTTGAGCCTCTTATGCAGAGCTTATGATCTGCCCATTGGAGATGGAATATCATGAAACACTTCTAGAAATGCTCTACCCCAGTATCAGGGGCGAGTATCCATGTTATGGATCGTCTTGTGGCAAACCCTAGCCTCGCTCGGCTCGCCCTAGGCGAATTTTATACTGTCGAGGCTATCGTACAAAAAAGTTGGACACCCCCGGCCGAGGGTGGGGTGGAAAGTGTCCAACTTTTTTGTACGATAGCTTCGACTGTACTCGGTCCCGTTGATGTTACGATGCTTGTTAGAGTATTCGTGTCAGGTTATGCCACAACTATTCGACTCTTGGACAAGATCGTCATAATAGACAACTAGCGGTGTTTCCATAATGCGTTCGCGGGATCGTCTGTGCGCATGGCAACGGGATTTGAGCTTTGGAGAGGCATCACTTGCAACCAAGCATATGACTTAACATCGTTTGTTAAATAGACAGTGTTGCCGATGACGCCTTTTGCTTAAGAAACGTCACGTCGTGGGATGTGTATATGATCTAATCATAGACATGCGGGACTATGCGTCGCCGACTCGTCGCATCATGCGATCTTACGCACCGATCATATAGCCTATATGTAAACAACGATATTGTAATACACATTTAGAGATCTGAAACGATTGTTCGAATTTTGCAGCGCAATTGGTGACATCGGTCATGGGCTCGAATCGAATCATGAAAAGCGGCGTTGACAACTGATTATAGGGTAGGCGTTGCGAATCTAAAACGCAAACACGCCCGTCGGTAATGTGCAACTCAAGCAGTTGATACTCTATATTAGCTACTGCAAAGATGAAACGATGATCTGATAAGCCCAGAAATATTTTAGATGTAGTCGAGAAGAATTTTGTGTATGTCTTGCGTGTAAATCGACGCGGCGTTGAGTGAAACTGCCGGTAACGCATGGACCATATGTGACCTTGATCAGACTTGTCAACCCAATGCTAGCTCAGTGTCTAGTCGACAATCGCGACGATTAATCAGTCTTCCAAGTAACAGCATTGATCATCTTGTAAATACCACTCTTGGAGAGATCAGACTCTAGCGCGTTCCGGACCTCGTCCTCGAGGCTTTCCATAAAGCGCTCCTGGTCCCATTCTGGCTGCCATCCGAGCAGGTCCTTCTTTACGGGTATCGCCTGGGTCCTACGCATGGTCTAAATGAGCATACTTTCTAAGACCGAGGTCTTGAGGCGATAATGGAAAATGAACATACCCATTGCTGAGTCCAATCTTCGCCCAGCCAGGCGGGGCTTTGGACGCTGTATCGGCCGCCTCCTCGGAGGGCCAGACATCGGCCTTCGGCTCGCTGACGAAGCCACGCTTGTGCATGATGCTGGCGAGTTGATCAAGAATATCCCACCAGTCCAGACGATGTGCGACCGCGAAATAGCGACCATGCTCGTCGCTTGGGATTGGGGCTTTGGATAGGATTTTCTCGACGAGGAGCCGGTAGAAGACTGTGAGGTCCGAGATGTGGGCTGCGGGCCAGCTCTGGGAGTTGGTTAGTCTGGCGACTTAGGTACGTGGTACGACATGTAATTGCTGAGGAGTTTGGGGCAGCGACATGTGTGCAACAAGTACTAACACTTCTCTCATCGAACTTATATGCCTTCTTCATGTGGGCTTGATATTGATCATAACATGGAGCTGGAACGAGAGCTCATTCCAGTAGCCTGTGCCTTCACCGTCTAATTCATCATGAATAAGTACATTGACTCCCGAAATTTTGTCTGTGACTCGGGAAGTGAAATGGCTTACATGCAAGTGGTACGGCAATTACGAAACTCGTAACGCCGAGCTTCTTCGCTTCTTCGATGGCGACGACATTGGCCTTGAGAATGGGTTAGACTCTCCCCTCGGCGTTCAAGTGATGTTTTAAGAGATTCCAGTTTCCATATGTACTCACCTGTCGAGGAAAGAAGGGAGGCGCCGTCTTCTCTTTCTCGAAGAGCAAAGGATCGTCATCGCGAACTTCAGCATCGGGGTACCCGGTGATCTGGCACATCATTTGAGTTCCTGAGGAAGGTAATCATTAAGCATGATGATAGTTAACCCAGTATGTAGTATGGGACAGCGTTGCTAGCTCACCTGGATGAAGTACGTTGGCTGACCTGTCGCAGCATGACGTTTGCCCAGAGCCCGGATTAGTGATAGTAGAGGCGCCGGATCTAGTGAAGCTGTAGAGTTGATGACGATGTCAACTCAGAAACAAGGACAATAAGAGAGATTGTACCTTCGTTCTCCAAGACTTCCTTGGCAAGAGCCTCCTCGTCTGTCGCATCGAGCTGGAGGACATTGACGCCCTTGCTAGCCAACGCCTTGACTTGCTCATCTGAGCGAACTAGACCGATGAGATTCTCAGCTTTGATTAAGCCATTTGAGCTCGTGATGAAGTCGGAGAGGACCGAGCCACCACTGAGCAGACTTTGTATTAGCGAGGTTGATCTCGAGCGCTAGTGTTGAGCTATGGGGACCTACCCGTAACCCACAGGACCAGCGATGAGGATTTTGGGACTCATGATGGTATTTCTGAAGTTGAAATGAAGTCACTAAGTTGATTGTAGTAGGAGTGTGATGACAAATAGTGTCTGAGATACATGGTCGAAGATGGGAGCGATCCCTCCCTTTTAACGTCAATACAAAATTTATATGATAGCAGCTAGAGAAGGAAGAATGTCGAAATACAGACCCAGCTCCGCTCATACAATAACGACAGCCGCAGGTGGAATACCGCCACGTGGAGAAGGAAGGGCGATTTTTAAGACGCGGACGAACAACGATCACCACACAGCGGTGCCCACAAAACACCTTGATGGCCAACACATCCACACTCACCAATCATGAGCACTCTACCCCTTCATCTCATATGAGACTCACATTCCGTCATGCGGTGCTGTCGAATTAGCACGATCGGGGACCCAATAGTCTCGCATGGCAAGGTAGGTACCACACACCGGCCCGTCCCACGTGTGCAGCGAACCTGGCAACATGCGGTCTACTATGATTCTTAGATTCCGGGGGTTCCTCACGCTCTTGGAACAATCCTTACGTAATTCTGAGCCGCATTTTCGACGACATGTCTTCCGGTATATGGCGTTTATCGCAAATTTTTAGTACTTCTCTTCCTTCTGTCTTGCTAGGGATACCTAAGATACGTTGTGAAGTAGGTGGCGGGGTTACGTACCTACTTTGCAGCTCACTCTTAGTGGTAAAGGACTGTGAGAGACACCAACGTGATTTTTACTAGTGCCTTGTTCGCATAGTGTCCGAAGAAGAAGAATATTGATCCGAAGTGCGGTACAGCCGGGGGGAACGTCGGGGGACTTCGGGGACTTGGCGGGGAATGTAGGCGGGCGGGATGCGGACCCGGAGTCTACATGCACGGGATGGCGAAGCTCTCATATACTCCGATTTCTTGACTGAAAGTATATAATTCTAAGCTCATTACGATGAACCAACTTCTAGCTCGAGGTACAGCCCCTTATAGAACCAGCATGTCATTAGTGTAGATGAAAGGGGATGAGCTTGTGCCGCGCACGAGCGGAAAATGCTTGACCCACGACCCTACAACGACTAGAGTAGGTGTCATGATTGTTGAATGTCTCAGTCCCTGCCGACTGCATCAAGCGTCGAAGTCCAGACAAACACATCCTAATATTCAATAGGTCTGCAAGCTTCTTCTGCCCAATGACCGGTCACATCAACACGTGCGCAGGTTAAGCTGTGCATACGTCACGTCTCTGAAATGAGGTTATTTAGCTTGCAAATAAGTGTATTTTGGGTATATAGGGGCTGTGTTTGATCGGATTCCCAATGGGACGGAGAGATTGGTCCGCTGCAATGTATAGGTAATGACCATCGCCACCTGGTCATTGCAATCTCTCACAGCTCACCAGCCACGTCGTCAATGGCAGTTCTATGTGACTAGGTTGGAAAGCCACATGATCTTTTTAGTTTCAAATGGATGGGGCCGCTCACTATCTCACACGCAAGACTAAAATGGTACGAAGTGGCCAATTTTGGTTCCGACAGACTAGAGAACATGACATCCGAGCAGACTTAGGTACGATGTATACTGCATCCAGACCTAGAAATGTGACGAGAATAGAGACTACAAATGCACCTGTACTAGTCATCACCAATATCGCGTTCAATGGAGACCTTAGTTATTATCCCAATACACTAGTTATCGCGGTTCGATTGCTAATTCACCTGTTCCAGCAGCGCCTTCTCCTTTCCCAGCCAGTTTCGTCATGTATGCGTCCGGGAACGGAATGTTGAAAACTGATCAGTCACATATAACAACTGTCACAAAATCAACGTCAGATGTTTTTAGCGAAACTTTGCCAAAATGCGTCCCAAGACAGAAAGTGGGATCGTTTCCGACAATATTGCGACTTGATAGATTTGGATATATCTCGAGCGTAAAATTCAATAGCCTAGGAACCAATATCACGCCACCGGTCCCTGCATAGCGTCGTCTAGATACGAGCTGCACGACGTGAAGGGAAGGCGGTTGATTCGCGGGCGTAACATCCTCTCAACCCCCTTCCCAGTTCAGCCACTGCTGTCATCGAATGCTTCAGCGCCGGGGCACACGATAGCTAATGGCCCAATGCAAGGTGGTGATACCCGAGAGATCCTGCTGATTGACGAGATATCGATGTAACGTGGGCGAGGATATATCGCCGGCCTCCGACATGAACGACTGGCCGTACCTGATGTGATGTGATCTTGTCTTTCGAGCTGCCCATCGCGAAGTATCCAGCCTCGAAGCTCCTGGGAGGAGTAAAGCCGGTGTGGGGAAGAAGCCAAGAAGATGCCAAGAGCGGGAAGGGCTACAACAGGCAATTGTTTTGTTCCTATATACCTGTCGTCGACGTCGATAAGCTTATGGTGCATGTTCTGCCAAGCCATCCGTCATCTTGGCGCGCGTTTCAGTCCCTACCCAAGCCCTGCCTTCTTATCGCTTGCATACGTAGATGGCAGCCAAAGCTTGGTCTTCGCCTTGAAGTGAATCCAGACAGCCAACCAGCGCCTGGATTAGAAACCTCCTTTCCTGCACCCAAGCCCCCAGTGCCTGAATAGGAAGTTCGACGACATACCAACACCTAAGATTCCCAATGGTCGTGGGAGCTATGTATGCCGGTCAGGGTTCACGGCAGTCGGAATGACAATCTGGAGTGATTGGTTGAATGCCGCCCTGCGACGGAATATTTCTAGTTCCTACGCGAGTCTACGTTCGTAAGACTGAGCGTCGATCTCATGCTCCTGTTGTCCCTCAAGCCAGATGTGTTACCTGAGGAGAAACCTCTTGTATGACAGGAAGACTGCCAGCCACAATACCAAAGATCCAAATGCTGATGACCGGGCATGACGCCGTATTTCCAACGCACCTCTAGTATGCTTCTTGAAGACCCGTATCGATTTTGAATACAATAACAAATATCTTGCCAAGACTGCATCTCCTGGTGAGGCAAGTGATCATCAGCAAGTGATCGACTGCCAAGCTATTTCGCACAGCAAGCTTCCTCTTTCATGCCATTGAGCCCCTCCAAAGAGACCTCTCAGGGCAACCGGACATCGACATCGCTCCCACTTTGCTCCTGACCATTGCTTCCAATCCTGTCAGCACAGCCTACCGACGTAACCTACCACCCAAGAAGCGCCTGGCGAGCTGGATTCGCCGCCCGAAAGCTGGCACATTTGTCCCCGACAGCCATCACTTCTCCCAAGCCCCTCGCTCACGACTACCAGGAAGATGGCCCCCATTGGCTGACATGGGCCAAGCCGCCGTTGCCACGAACTCGCACTGATCCTTGTCTAAGCGGCTGATGCATTGAAAGCGGCAGGTCGCTTCTATGTCTTGTAGCCAGCGCTTGCTGACTTGTTGCCACTGCGATAAGAGGCTCGGTGGACTCTGGGATTAAGAAGGCTTGGCAATGGAGACGCAGTTGAGAATGCAGCGGCAAGCTCAAGTATAAAGAAGAGGTCGATCATCGCCTCGAAGTCATCTCTCATCACCCCATCCGCCTCATCCTCTCATCAGCTCTTCACGCAGTCCTCATCGCCTTCGCCACCCAGACAAAATGTTGTTCAAGTCGCTGCTTGCTTCGGCCCTGTTGGCCACGACGGCCACTGCTGGCAAGTTCAACTACCGCGAGGCTGCTGCCAACGGTACCAGACTCTGTGGTACTCCCGAGCCGAGACAGGACCAGATCGCCGAGACTCTGGCCATGCTCGAGAAGGAGCGCATCGCCAAGGCCAATGGCGAGATCTCCAAGGCTGCTGCCGGGTTCACCGTCAACCTTTACTTCCACGTTGTTGCTTCATCCACCTCTGCCTCCGGTGGCTACCTGACCCAGACCATGCTTAACAACCAGCTGGCTGTTATGAACGACGCCTACAGCCCCCACGGCATTACCTTCAACTTGGTCAGCAGTGACTGGACTGTCAACTCCAACTGGGCCGCCGACGGAAACGAGACAGCCATGAAGAAGGCCCTCCGCAAGGGTACCTACTCGGACCTCAACATCTACTTCCTCGGCAATCTCGGCGGTGGTCTGCTCGGCTACTGCTACTTCCCCGAGTCCAGCCACGCCACTGGCTCTACCAACTTCATCTTGGATGGCTGCACCATTCTTGCCCAGTCCGTCCCCGGCGGTACCGCCGCCCCCTACAACTTGGGTGGCACCGCGGTCCACGAGTCCGGCCACTGGATGAACTTGTACCACACCTTCCAGGGTGGCTGCAGCGGCTCGGGCGACATGGTCGACGACACTCCCCCAGAGGCCTCTGCTGCGTCGGGCTGCCCTACCGGCCGTGACACGTGCTCCGGCGGTGGTGTCGACCCCATCCACAACTACATGGACTACACTGACGAGTAAGTCACCCTATGACATTTCTGTCTAATTTGTTGCATCCCTGAACTAACGTCTCTTGCAGTGATTGCTACACTGAGTTCACCGCTGGGCAGCAGACCCGTATCTACAGCGCTTGGTCCACCTACCGTAGCTAAATTGTACAAGTTGGAAAATTCAGCACTGCATTGGGAGGCGTCTGGGATAGGGCATGAGGTAGCGAACCAAATGAAGTCTTCGTGATAGATTAGCCAGCTGTGTTAATCCTACTACGAGGAAAAAGCTTGATGAAATGAACAAGTTCAAAGTCTTTCATGCTGAGTGACAAGGTGAATCGGTTTGCAGCGCGATGATGCGGATGACCCGACTCCTGGCTCGGCTGGCTGAGGATGGCTGAGGCTGGCTGGGCTGGTGCTGATGATGTGCAAAGGAGGTAAACAAAAATGGATTTGCGCATGAAATGAAAACTTTTTACGTAATGGGAATAGAACAACTGCCGAGTATCACCCCTGCATGCCGATGGCCTGAAGTAGTGGATGCGGATGCACACCGTTGGTAACACTTGGCTTTGCGTGGATAGTACCACGCTCGCCACGACTATCGCTGAACCCCTGACCGAACCCCTGACCGAACCCTGACCCATTTTACGCACATGTACAGATGTAGAACCTGACCTCATTCAGTTGAGTTTGGCGTTGACTTTCCTCCGAACCGTGTGAAACTCAAGAGCGTCTGCGAAACGCTCGGCCACTTTCCCCGACCAGACTGGTAGAAATAAGTGGCAAAATATTTAAGCTTTCGCCCGCCTAATTTCATCAAAAGGCAACCACTTTTTGCCATTCTTTTCTCCCGGGCTGTGTGGCAGCCGGGACTTTGGTCCAAGCCGAGTCTTTCGTGAAGGCGGAATCCCAGTTCCATTCATGCCGCAGCCTGATTGTACGCACGACGAGACCGTGTGGATATACCGGATCTCCCCGGATTCGACTCGGAACATATGACTGTCGGGCGCAGGCTGCATTCCCTGCGATCGGTCAAGGCCCGGAAATCCCAGGAAGATATCAACTACACCCATCTCCTGATCGATTACATATCTGCGGTTGGTGACGACAAGGCCGGAGGGCATTCCGGCCGCTGCGCAAGAGTCTCCCGTCGCATTCAAGGGCGCAGTGGAAGCTCCTCCCTCGAGACGAGAGCACGGCGTGCCGAATGGTACAACGACACTTGTGTCATTGAACCGGTTGAAGTACGCATCTCCAGCTGCCTGGATGACGTCTCTCGAGTCTTGCTTTTCTTTCGGGATCGGTGCCCAATCCTCGAGAGAGTCCCAATAGAGATAACCTGTCGCATTGAAAGCCCAGTCTCCACGATCTGTCACAATCGACTCCATGAGCGACACCTTGTGGTCGCTGTTGAACTCCATGCGCGTACCGATCACGTATTGATGAGCGTTTGAGGCTGCTATGATCTCGGTGAATGTCGAGCATGCCACTGTGTCGAAGATAGTCCGATTATGGTCCATCTTGATGGGCTCCGTCAAGACACTCTGCGCCAATCCCATGGGCACTCCATTCTCGGTATACTGCACGCCCGTCGTGGTAGAATTGGCAAAATCATTGCTTGCGCCCTTGATTTGCGCGGCAAGGTACTGGCTTGTCGCCTCTTGGAGGAGTGCTCGATCGCACGCAGCGGACACTGCGGCCGCAAAGCGCACGACTTGGAAGAACTTCATGACGAACTTGAGTCGAGTGATTGTTAGGTACTCTTGCAAGAGTCATGAGGTAAATTGGGGGTTCGATTCATTATGAATGGTACGAGGCTAACGCAGGTCGTTTCCTTTGCTTGCCTAATGCAAGCCCCAAACAGGCTATTATCATATCCAGAAGTCCAATGACGCTGGACATGGATCCTATCGAATCACGGGCCCTTGTATCATTGCATGTCGTTTAGCAACGATATTAAAGTAGGAGTCGACGATGTCATCGAATCATTGAATCGGTAGATTTGGTGGCGCTCTTGAATGCAATGTCCATCCCCGGTAGATAGCTAACACCACAGCACTCCCCTCCTTATGGATTACCTGATTGACCACGAACCGGTCCAAGGAATGAACCACGTTGCTTTCCAAGAAGAATCAATCATCTCGACTTCATCGGAACCGGCGAATTCTAGCAACGTAGATTGCATTTCCAAAAATTAGGAACCTCTCTCAAAGGCTATGAGTTAAAAAACGGCCGAGTATGGACTATGTATGTATCTCTGTCTAATGTAGCTCATGTCTCTATGGCAGGGTTCACGGACTGAACGTATAATGACCACCAGATATGGATGTTCCTGCACCTTTTCGCACAACTTCAACCCCACTCTCCGCAACCCCAAGCATCAGACAACTCCCAAATATGAATGTTGACGCTATGGCCACCTCGATATTCTCGATATGATTAAACCACTGACTCAACATCGTAGCTTGAGCGACTATTACGTGTGGCTGCTTCGTCAGCCTGATATTTGCATCGATTGGTAGGTATAAGTGTCGTATACCGCATAGCCTGCCTTGCGCCGCTCATCGGCGAGGAGCGTCGAAAGTACCTGGGTATGGTCTTCGTCTCACTACCTAATGTCTACCATCCAATGCTAATGATGGCGAAGACGAATCTACAACGGTCGCGGTTTGATATGTGGCGTGCTTCAACAAGACGCAGGGCAATCGTTGGCTTTGCAAGACGGGTGACGGACGATGAGGTGCGATCAATCAAGATCTTGACATAATGAGTTGGATCATCCATTTCATGTACCTAAGACATGTTGAGCTTTCAAACCAAGACCCTGTGTGGACTGTAGGTGGTTTGATGCCTGAAAGGTCACACTCAGCCCACCCTTGATCAGCGGCCTTGATTTTTGGCGCAGAAATGCAGCACTGTCAGTTTCGGCTAGAAAGATGAAGTCATCCAGTGGCATTTCTCGGCGCCAGGATACACTGCGTTTTACAAACGCATTCGACGTCAACTTCCCCGCGAAATAGCTGCTTTAGGCAGTAAGCCGAACCCCAACCTTTGACCTAATCTGACCAGGCCAAACATCCTTGTTCATCCCTATAACCTCAAGATAAACAGGGGGCTGAAGATAGCAGCGCAAGACAACTCTTCTCTTTTACAACACAAGTCCTCAGCTAGAGATCTTGATACCATAGACTGCTGGCAACCTCAGTATGGATTCACTCAAGTTCCTCTGTGGAGATGAGTCCCTCGGTCCCATAGTCACTGCGGAGTGTCAGCGCAACTTTGATTTCACAGGTGTGTTTCACTCGATATGACGCGCTGCTTGAGTCTTACACATGGTTCACCAGTGCAATTTGAGGAACTCATCCTAGCTATACTGCCGACTGCCCTATTTCTGCTTCTTACGCCGTTCCGTGTATTCAGGCTTCTCAGGCGAAAGATCAGGGTTAGAAGAAACAGCCTCTACATTGCTAAGCTGGTGATTGCTTCTATCATTTCACATTGTGTGCAAAAGGTATGCTAAGTCGGTCATAGATAACCATTGGAGCCTATACAGGTCTCCAGCTTGCTCTGCTTGTCCAATGGGCGCTTCCCAATAGTCGGAACCCCGTCTCGATTGCTTCAACTACTCTCTCGCTCGTGTCTGGATTGTCGCTGGCGTTATTGTCTCACCTTGAGCACGCAAAATCAATCCGTCCCTCATTTCTCATTAGCTTTTACCTGCTCATCACAGTACTGCTAGATGCCACACGCACGAGAACACGTTGGCTCCTAGAATCTGACAATGGCGCAGCGGCAACATTAAGTGCTTCCCTAGCTATCAAGATCGTTCTTCTCATTCTCGAAGCAATCGGCAAGCGGCGACTGTTAGCAGGGGTTGATCGCGAGTGCTCTACTGAAAGCACCAGCAGTCTATTTGATCGTGGCCTTTTCTTCTGGCTTAACCCTTTGCTTCTCTCTGGGTTTGGACATATATTGGCTGTCGCTGACTTGCCAGCCATCAATGAGAAGCTTGACTCGACTGAGCTGCACGAGAGCCTCTCGAAGGCATGGAAGCGCTGTAGGTCACGCTTTAGCTACTTATGATCTTGTAAGTCTAATATCTGGCAGCCAATCGAAACAGAAACCATGCACTCGCAATAGCGACAGTGTGGGCATTTCGGTGGGAGGTTGTCTACATCGCGCTACCCAAGCTGGCTTACATTGCGCTAAGTCTCACGCAACCCTTTCTCATACAAGAAGCCGTGGCATTCGTGGAGAACGACGGAGGAGAAGACAATACTGGGTATGGCCTCATTGGCGCATTCGCATTAGTCTATATCAGTCTTGCGGTAAGTCCGTAAATGAGCGACTTTCACAAGCTTTGGCGACTGACGCAGTTCATCAGGTTACGCTAGGATGGTCGTCTCACCTGACATACCGGCTTATGACCATGATGCGAGGCAGTCTTATCTCAATTATCTACCATAAAATGCTGAAGACGAAGATGACGAAGTCAAACGAGTCACCCGCTGTTACTCTCATGGGAACAGACGTGCAGCGAATTGCGGAAACCTTCTACTACCTCTTAATTGAAGCAGTACCAGCACTGATCCAAGTCCCTATCGCTACGTACTTACTTTATCGTCAACTCGGCACTGTCTTTGTAGTTCTATTGATTCTATCAATTAGTAAGTCCGATTCCTCCTATGGTAGTTACGAACGCTCAACCTTGGAGACTAGTCGGCACTGCACTCTCTGGTGTGCTCGCCAATAAAACTTCACGCAGGCAAAAGCGCTGGATTGAGGCTACTCAGCGGCGAATTAACCTTTCCTCAAACATCCTCAGCTCGATGAAGAACACCAAGATGCTGGGGCTATCGGACCAGATGTTTGACATGATACAAGAGCTGCGAGAGAACGAGATTGCCATATCCAAGAAATACCGGCGCACTCAAAGCTTAAATACCACACTTGGTTTGTCTGGACCTCTTTATCCGCGCACTCTAATGCTAATCGCTTACAATAGCCAATGCTCCCGAATCACTTGCCAAGCTCCTTTTGTTCGGCGCCTACGCGATCATTGCCAATATTAACGGAACGAGCGGGCTTAACGTATCTCAAGCCGTATCTTCCCTTGCTCTCATATTTCTCGTTTCTTACCCCCTCGCGAACATTCTCATCGCAATACCATCGGGATGGAGCGCTCTCGGGTGCTTCCAGAGGATTCAGAATTTCCTTAACGAATCCTCCCCTGCGGACCCTCGCTTGATTTCAAAGATGTATCAAGAGGGTTCACAGGACGAGAACAGCACCAATTTTGACGAAATCCAATCTAAACAGGCTCAGCAGTGTGTCGCGCTTGCGAATACAAGCTTCGGATGGTCTCAGTCTTCGCAAAGCCTCGTGTCCGGAGCGAATGCTCGGATCGATTCCGGCGTCAAACTCACGATCCTGATCGGTCCAGTAGGATGTGGAAAGTCGACATTCCTGCAAGGGATCTTGGGAGAGACACCTTATACATCGGGATCCATTGAATTGTCATCCTCGCGCATCGCTTACTGCAGCCAAACACCTTGGATCATGAACGGAACCATTCGGGCTAACATCGTCGCTGAGTCGCAGTTTGACGGAAACTGGTACCAATTGGTTGTAAGAGCGTGCGCTCTAGAGACCGATATTCAGAACCTGCCATTTGGAGACTCCACTGTTGTTGGAAGCAAAGGTATCAGGTTAAGCGGAGGGCAGAAACAAAGATTGGTAGTCTCCCCCCGACGACACCGGGTTAATGCTGTTGTTAATCTTTTCTAGTCTCTTGCTAGAGCTGTATACGCACGCAAAGCGATCGCGGTTCTCGACGACGTCTTCAGCGGTCTGGATTCAGCTACCGAAGATTTCATTTTCCAACACGTTTTCGGCAAGGACGGCTTGCTTGGGAAGGCAGGGACGCTGGTCATTCTTGCAACACATTCGGGTAAGAATTGGTTTCGTTGTGCGCCAGGTTCTACTACTTCGTCTAACAACTTCTCGTAGTCAAGAGACTGCCCCAAGCAGATTTCATACATGTGATGAGTCAACAGGGCCAGATCGTGGAACAAGGCTCATTTTCGGACCTAAATACGCCCGGGAGTTACATTCACGGTCTTCGGATCAACGCCGTGGATACTGATACTCGTGGTACCGAGGATAGTGACGTTCTCCCCATGAAGGATGATAATGCGCAAGCTACGAGTGCTTCCTTATCACAGAGCATGGACTCTACTCGTCAGACCGGTGATTGGAGGACCTACAAATACTACATTAAGTCGCTGGGCACTTTTAAACTACTTGGCTTCGTACTACTTACGGTGATCACTGTAGGTCCACAGGGGCTACAAGGTTTGTTGCGAAACTGGAGCCAACTGGACTAGATCTACTAACTCGTGTGCCCAGTTGTGTGGTTGAATTGGTGGGCGTCGAGTAACGAGCGCGGAGATCCCCCAAGAACCGGCTACTGGCTGGGGATCTTTGCAGCTTTTAGCTTGATCGAATTATTTGGATTGGTCTCGTCCATCTCGTACGTGAAGCGTGTCCATTCGCGGTCTGTTCAGCAATGCTTACGCGTCTTCTAGGTATCTCTTTCTCTCAGTGATTCCGTCATCAGGAAGCAAGCTTCACAAGTCTATTTTGAAAGCTGCCTTCAGCGCGCCCATGTCTTTCATATCTAAAACCGAGACTGGAGTTTTAGTGAACAGGTACATCTATTCGACCTGTGACGGAAAGCGCTTCACTAACCAGACTCAGGTTCAGCCAGGACCTCCGTCTTGTAGACATGGACCTGCCACGTGCTCTGATCAATTGTTGTTTTCGTGAGTTTAGACAACCAAGTAACCAAGTAACCACGTGAAACAGAGAGACTCACTGAAAGATTGACCGCAGAATTGGAGCAATGCATCGTCACGACAATCCTAGCAGTGACGGCAGTCGGATACTTCGCTGCAGTTCTTCCAGTCATCATTGCAGTACTTTATGTAGTCCAACGATTCTACTTGCGCACTTCTCGCCAGCTACGTCTTCTTGAGTGCGGTCGAACATATCCCCAAGTGCGCACCTATGTAGTCCTACTAATGATGATGTAGGCTAGAAACGACAGCGCCACTCTTCTCACATTTCCTCGAGTCTCTAGATGGATTATCGACTATTCGTGCCTTTGGATGGACTGAAGAGTACATCGCGAAAAACGCTAGGCTGCTGAACGAGTCTCAAAAGCCATACTATCTTCTTCTTTGCGTTCAAAGATGGCTCGTACTG
The DNA here is from genome assembly GCA_022432385.1 of Xylariaceae sp. FL1272. Taxonomy (NCBI): domain Eukaryota; kingdom Fungi; phylum Ascomycota; class Sordariomycetes; order Xylariales; family Xylariaceae; species Xylariaceae sp. FL1272. The sequence goes on from JAJJXC010000062.1 coordinate 235,031, forward strand.
GTTCTCGACTTGATTGTCGCAGGTCTTGCAGTCCTTATTGTGGGACTAGCAGTAGGGCTTCGGACGAAAATCAGTCCTGGTCTTCTTGGTATTGCACTAGCTCAACTCACGAGCTTATCTCTTGCTCTCACGCAATTGATCCAGTTCTGGACTTTGCTTGAGACGTCGGTAGGAGCAATTGCCCGCATCCGGGATTTCTCCGAAAACACACCCGCGGAGCTCGCTGCAGGAGAGATGAATCAAGGCCCCTCAAATTGGCCGTCTCGTGGTGATCTAAGGTTTGAGTCTGTGTCTGCTCGGTATGATGACGATGCGCCACTGGCCTTGAAAGATGTAAGTTTCAATCTAGATGCCGGTTCGAAGATTGGCATTGTAGGAAGAACTGGGAGGTATGCATTCACCAGGGCCTTACATATTACAAGCAACAGTTGACCAAGTACTAGTGGAAAATCTTCGTTAGTACAGGCTATTCTGCGAATGATTGAACTCACAGCAGGACGAATCGTTCTCGATGGTGTAGATGTGGCAACACTTGCCGGATCAGTCGTTCGCGAGAAGATAATCACATTGACACAAGACCCATTTCTCTTTCCAGCCTCAATACGACTCAACATTGATCCTCTGGGCGGTTTGACAGACGAAGATATAGCTGCTGCCCTGGACAAAGTCAATGTTTGGGACATCTTGAAGGAAAAGAGCGCAGGCAACAATCCATCTATAAAAGACGTACTTGACACACCAATTACGACAGATATTCTGTCCCACGGCCAACGGCAGCTCTTCTGCCTCGCGCGCGCTCTACTCAAACCGGGCAAAATACTGATACTTGATGAGCCTACTAGCAGGTATGTCGCAAAATGCTTAGAGACGTCATCACATATATGTTTGAACTAAGACCGTCAATCTAGCGTTGATGTGAAAACGGACGCTCAAATGCAAGAAATCATCCGCACTGAATTCGCAAATCACACAATAATCATGATCGCACATCGTCTATCCAGTCTACTCGACTTCGACAGCATTCTGGTCTTTGAACAAGGGTCCCTCGTCGAAACCGGTCATCCTACTAAGTTGCTCAATGATGCGGAAAGTCACTTCGCAAAGATGTATCACGGACCTAAAAGAAAGAGTCAGATGAATTAGGCTATGTCTACCAGCTGAACAGACACTCATTGATCGACCTGCTCTAGGTTCCTAGTTCTAGTTTATGACCTCAACTTCCTGCATCCTCTCAAGATGCACCCTATGCGACTGGGAAACGAAGAACGGCCTCCTCCTAACCGGTCCAGGCCTGACAGTGACAGGTAGTGCAACATCGGCCATGTAATGGGGCAAAGTGAACTTCCCAAGCTTTCCATCCCACTGCATCTCGATCGTCCTGCCTCCTATCGAATACGACGAACCGCGCGTATGCACACTAGGCTTCCTCTTGGCTTCTTCGACTTTATCCCGAAGCCGCAGCGCGCGCTTGGCCGCCTGTTTCGCTGCTGGTGTTTCCGTCAGTGCGCTGGTCCGCGCAGTTGCCGCCGCGGTGTATGCGTCGTACGCGTCGCTGTAATTGTTGAGCGCTAATAAGATGTGGCCTTTGTAGAGATTGCACGTTGAAAGGGGGGCAAGCTCGGGGTCGCATGCATCTGGGTCGTTGGCCAAGGTCAGAGCTTCAGTGACGAGCGCCAGCGCTTCGGCGAAATCGTGCTTGGATCGATGGTCACGCGCGCATTGTATGAGGAGCATGGTGCGCTGGAGGAGCGTGTTGATTTTTAGTAATGTCTCATGTTTCTCTTCCTTGCTGAGATCGAACATTTTGTTTTCCGTGGACGCTCTAAGACGGAGATGGATATACGTGATGGAGTTACGAATGAAACTTAAATAATCAGTGTTTAATGGTTAATGATACAGAAATAATATGCATTGGAAACCCGACAGAAGATTCCTTGGGATTTTCATGGATGATTTAAACGAACGTTTTCGTTGTTTGATTGTGCCAAAGCTTCAATCAGTCGTTATCAGTGCCGCCACGGCGGCGTCGAGAACAAAGAGCGGTCCCCAACAATAGCCCATGGGCCGGCCCTAGAACGGCATGGAAAAGACGACAAAGGCGTTGAATGTCTTTTTTTAGACTGTCTTTTTGGAGCTTTGAGTGCAAACCGTCCTATGTGCAGGTGACATTCAATGCGTCGTTGACCAGCAGAAACTCGCAATCATGAAAAGACGTCATCGCATGGGATAATAAGGAAAGTCAGAGAGATGATATTTTCACATTGGCAGCTAGTGACAATGTATTCTATCTCAGCTTGTCAAAGGCGGCACGCTTTCCAGCGTTGGCACAACAGGCACAATGAATCCCGTATCCTCGTCAAAGTACAGCCGATCAAGAGTAGTCTCGCGCATTGTGCCATTGCCATTGGGGATCGCAAAGCGGTGATATGCGATATACCAATCGTCGGTCCCAGGCACATTGACGATGGAATTGTGACCCGTCGCCAGAATGCCCAATGACTCATTCTTTTGCAAGATAATTCCCCTATAGGTAAATGGGCCCGTAGCCGACATACCAGTCGCGTAACCCACTTGATAATCAACCGACCTCGTGTCATTGATGGAGTACGTGAAGTGATATATTCCGTTGCGATAGATCATAAATGAGCCCTCGCGGAAGTCTGTTAAGCCAGTGGGAGCAGCTAAAGTCGAGGTGTCGATTGACAGCATGTCGTCGCTTAACTCGGCGAGCAACGGGGATCTAGTTGAGTGCGTCAGTGACGGACTGAGGTACTGCATATTGGGGCTTGAGAAATTACCCGTTACCCCAGTAGAGATAATATTTTCCACTCTGCGGATCTAAAAACGCGGCAGAGTCAATTGCCTGACCAGATGTCAGAGCCTCGTTGTTCAGAATCATGGCCTCAGACTGTGCAGTGAATGGCCCTTCCGGTGATGTAGCAACTGCGACGCCGATTGTCTTTCGATTGTATGTCGGGTTTTGGCCGCTGAAGTAAAAGTAGTAGCTTCCACCCCGTTCGATTATAGTAGGAGCCCAGGCATTCTAAGTGTAACTATTATTAGTCCAAGATCGTTTACTCTGAAGATAGACCTACCCCTGTCGCCCATGGCACATTACCACTCGTTCCATTGAGAGTCAGGAAGGGCTGTTCAGATCGTATCCAAGTTGCGAGATCAGTCTGAGGCCATATTAGTATTAGTTGCAGGTATAGGTAGTGACTTATGCGATCATTTACCGATTTCCATGAGTAAAAGGTCTGACCTCCCCAGTCGGGAAACCCGTCCGTCGTCGGATAGATATAAAACGTGTCGCCAAAGACCGCAATGTTTGGATCAGCATTATACCCACTTAACACCGGACTGTCTCGCTTCGTTAGATCCCGAGTAGATATATCGGTCTTGTAAGAAGAATCTACGCGGGACAGCTCAGCCGCGGTGATCGGCATCACAGTCCCATGGCGTGGACTGGTGGGCAAATTGTACGAGCTCGATAACTTCCAGCTAGGATTTGCAATGTCGCTCGTCTCCAGAGGAACATAACCTCTGCTGGTATATTGATCAACAAAGAGGTAGAATTTCTCGCCGTTCACGTCATCTGGGTTCGAACGAAAGATCGAGGGGCCCTCGATCTGTCCCGTTCCGGCATCCTGTCCAATGCAGGAGCTGACCACTTCCCATGATGACAGTTGAGCAGTCAGACTAGTGCTGCTCTCCTCGATAACATCACTGCAGCCCGTGGGTGTGGCACCGACACCTTCATCTTTACTGAAGCGATAATACACGTCGTCCCATTCAATGACGGTCGAGTCGATCCGCGACGAGTTGGCATCTTGCCAGATCTGCGCCTCGGAGAAAGTGACAAAGTCATTTGTCGTAGCGTACAGCATGTGATTGTAGGCGGTTCCCGTATGATTGATGTCGCTCTCATCGTATAGAGAAGAAGCCCAAAATACCACATAGGCGCCGAGAGCATCATCGTAGTATGCTTCAGGTGCCCATGTATTTCCAGCCGTCGCAGGTGATACGAGGACATGCCGCTGTGCAGACCATGCCACGAGATCGCTCGACTCCCAGATCTCTACATACCTACTACCTGTACGGACAGCAGCATCCCACTGCAACACTTCGAGTCAGTAATCACTCTTTATAGCATGTTTGCGCATGTCTCGGGAGTCTTGAAACATGTTTCTAGAGCCCTTGCTCCCGTGAACAAAGGAACTGACTCCCGAAACTTTCTTAAATAGGTATAAAATAACACCAGAAGTTACTCACAGACGTGCCTGATCCGATGGAGAGATCGGTGGCCAAGATCCAGAATTTGCTGCCGTCTACGGAACGCATGATGAAAGGGTCGCGAAGGCCCTTCGTCCCCTCTGTCGATTGTAGTACTGCTTGCCCTCCATTCAGCTCGCTCCAGTCCAAGGCATTGTTCCCGTTGCTTGCAGCCAAAAATATGTTTTCGCCTGAGGTAGAAGAGCCTGTGAAGTATGCGAAGAGATATCCTTCATATGGATCTGCAGCTGCTCTGGGTGCAAGTGGTCTTGGGCGCGGAATCGCGTATGTTGTGAATTGAAGACAGCTGATAGCTGTTAGTGACAGAGAGTAACGCATGCTAGAGTCCACGAATGTTGTTGTCACTCATCCGATTCCCTCAACTTTCGAAAGCCTGGATCCGATGTCAAACTGGAATAACTGAAACGTAAACATTCTAACGGATTGCATATAGATCAGAGATAAGACCGTTGTTATGCACGGCGGTATGTCTAATTGCGTCAGTCGTTGCCACGCCGTCTCTCACATGCCCCCGGACATGCTGAATGACAGACTGGAAACAAATACCACGAGATCATCACTACTGTTCCACCTATGAAGAGTCGCACCAATCTATAGGCGCTAACCAGCTCGAATTCCGGTGTAATGTTCTCCGCATCTCCAATGCGCCAAGCCGGGACATGTGGACGTAGCGATCATACACATTATTGGCTCGCTTAGTGAAGAGACCTCTCCTTCGTCATTCGACATTACGACAGATTTCCCTCCTGGCCGAATTATAAGAGCGAGTTATCGGTTGGGAATGCGAATATTCTATCAACGTCGGCGTGTCAAGTCAGCTTTGGAGGCCGACTACTGTATAGGAGGTAGTTAGACCTGTGAAATGTTTGCTCCGCAATTCATGTTCCTACTTGACAGTCTTATTGATATGCTTCGGGAGAGATTTTGTGTGGAAGGATTATATTATTTTTATTACATTTATAGATAGTTTCGTCGGGTTCTGAACGCCTTTTCGTACATGCCTCCCTTCGCTCCCGCGTCGTCTGGATCAAGTCTTCCAACATTCGCAAAGTGGTATATCGCACTAAAAGTCAATGGAAAAAAAATATCCCAACCCCGTTTACACCGAAGGACGCACTTGGCTAATTCATGCCTCGTTGATCATTACATTCGCTCATTGGAGAATTAGACCATCTCATCGCCACGGTTGGGAACTGCCTTTCGCGAAACGCCGTTGCCAGTGCCAGTGGAACCGTGCACACCGTTGCCATTATGATTGTGCTTATTGCCATACGGCGAGTTAATACCCCATCCAGCTTTACGCGTCCACATAGCGTCCATTAGCTCAACACTGTCAGACGTGTAGAAACAAGCTTGGTAGCGGTTGAGGGGAATGTGGTTCCAGCGCCAATCCCAAATTGCGGCGTAGACCATCCTGTAAGATGAGAAGGCAAAAACAGTTCCGATAACTGCACCAGCAAACACGTCGTACCCTATGATATCACGTTAGCAACACAATAGGACAAAGAGGACACCTGGAGCGCCTGGCGTGATGAACTTACAGTTGTGGAATTCATCAATAGTCAAGGCACCACCAATCAGCACAGCTCCAAGAATAGGAATATAAGTGACAATGAGCTTCCACATGGCCGGGTGATAGTTGGAGAACACCTTGAGCTTGGCGTTCAGGTACAGGTACAAGTAGACGAATCCAGCGAAGGCGGCCGTCGTATGTCCAGAGGGGAAAGACTCGAGCGAGTCGTCGATGAGGTCCTTGTCGCCCGTGCAGATCTCGCGTGTATAGTAAATTTCCTTGAATCCTGCAGCGTTGTATCCCCCTGTACTGCCGGTAGCGAGACTGATGTCCGGCTTACATACTGCAAGGAAGTGAGGTCGCAGACCACCGATGAGGAATTTCAAAAAGACCTGGAAAACAGCGGCAGTGATCAGGGAGTAGAGAAGACCAATGATGCCGTTGTTGACGTCCCAGAATGAGCGCACGCGGATTTGCATGAAAAGTATAGCCACAATGGGGACAATAGCGGCCAAGAAGGCGGCGAGCCAGATGGGGATGATCTCCTTTCGTAGGGGATAGGCAAACTCCGGGTAGACAACCTCGCCATCGGTAGTGAAGGTGACAGCGAATGAGCGGTTCGGTGCCGGTGGTGCTTCATAAATCTAGATAGTTGTGAGTGAAAAGCACTGGAAGCCGATGGAGACATGATCAAAACATACGCCTAGACCAATGACACCCATGACGACCATGGTCGCGATATCGATCCAAGTCACCTTGAGCCATTGGCCAAACGAAGGGCGGGTGGACATTGTGTAGTTTTTGCTGCTGACATGGCGGCTCTTGGTGGCGTGGTGGTCGACAGGACCTTCACGCTGTCGGCGATTGAAGAAACCCATGACGGCGGTTCGAGACGCTCTGGGATACAGTCGTCGAGGTTGGCAATGTGGACAACTTTCAGGCTAGGGTCGAGGCCGGCTGCGGTTGGCAGCAGAATAGCAATGCAAGTATGCAAGAACTATACCGTAGCAAAGGATGGATTGACTCGTAAGGGTACATGTAGAGCTGAAGCTGAAAAAGTACTTCAATGTCCTCGATGCATGCGTGTATTTATTAGAATACGCAAGCTCCTCATCGCTGGTCATCGTTACGAATCATTTCCATGGAAGCAGCCAGTGTCCATCGCTCTGTTTGCAACTGACGTCAGTGACTAGGTAGGTAGGCAGGTATGGTGCTGGGCCTAGCAATCAAAAAGCTTTGAGAGGTGACACAGGGGTCGGCTGCCGGCATCCTGATCGTGTTTCATGGGCCTGCCGTTGATTTCTCGTAACCCGCACCACATGAAAGCGTATGGCCGCACGTCAACCTAGCTGTAGCCGATACTAATTGAGCACATCGCGGGTGAGGGACAGTCCCCAGATCTTGGCTGTCCCCACGTCATTGCCGCCATAAACTTGGCAAACTTGGCAGGCGGCAGATTGACCAGAGATTGACCTTGGCGACTTGGCGACGCTCGGCCAGGGACGCTACCACTCTTGCGGAGCATCTTGTCCTCTCTTAAGGTAGGTAATAAACAATGTTGGACAACCAAAGGCGGTCACCTACAGTGCTTGGTGTCATGTGTTGTTCGATGACAGCGACTTAACGAGCCTACTTTCAATGGAGACAGCCGATACAGGTAGGTGAGGCTTCATCATTCCTCAAACCATCATCCATCTGCATGCGCCAAACCTGGTGGCTTCCTACTGGAGTCGTCCGATATCTCTCATTTTGGGTTCCTGTTCAGCCTGATTCAAAAGCATATCTGGACAGGTACATGTAGCCATGACCACAGTAAACTACCAGGCACCCAGGATAATGACGAGCGGCGGAGTGCAATGCGAACCTTCTCCAAGGATCATGAAGTTCCGAGTCTGATTTGTTGGCGACGGTCTCTGACTATTCCATATTGCTGTCTGTCCTGTTCCGACATAGTTCTGAGCATTGACAGTCGGGACAGAGGAGCGTAATCGATCAACAGCTGTTACATGTTACGGACGGGCTAGTCTGAAGACTTTCAGAGTATCGAGGGCTCGCTGTTCCCGCAGTCTTGCTGCGAATGGGTTGGAATCATGCGGCGACGGCGCGAACATGCCCCCCACCTAACCTTGGTACCATCGTCCTCCCGGGTAACCCGCTCGGCGGTTTTCCCACAGAAATATTTTTTCGACGAATCTGACTAATTGCGTCTCTCTGATTGGTCGAACTGATTGCGCTCTCTGATTGGTCTCATGATTAGCTGGTACATGAGGACCGAGCCAAATGAGCCTCAACTATCCAACGAGGCCGCGTGACACACTCAAATCAGTCACCGATGCCCCTCAGCACTGCTATGTAACGAATTAGCCTTGGCAGGCTTATTTCTTTCACCAGTCATCCGGGCTCGGGCTGACACGCGCGCCACAACCGCCGAGCTCTGAGATCGTGCATGCAGCTGAGGGTCTAGCCTCTGTGTTGCTGGCTTGGCACAAAGCTGGACCATGCATACCATCTTTCTTCGTGCTGAAGAGACAGCAGAAGAATGCAATTCACCGAAAAGCTGGAGGCTGCTCGCGTCATGAAAACAGTAGACGTGAATGTGAGAGATCTCAAAATGGAATTTAAGGCAGGAGAGCCATCTCAAGCAGACAGACGTAAGGCCGAGTACCGCATACAGCCATCTGGCTTCAGCTTCACAAAACCAATGGACATGTCCCAGACAAGGCAGGTAGTCTTACCATGGCTCAGCCGCACTTTGAGCTGGGCTTCTCCTCAACACGAGAGAGATCTGTCTTTCCCGTTCTTCTGCATGTCTGTTGTAAGCTTCTCTTTCGAGGATTCCTTCCGAGAAACATCTCGATAGACAAACTACAGAAACATGGCTTCACAATCAATACAGGGTCACATATCCGTGACATCGATCTCGTCTCATGAGCAGAAACCAACAGCTTCGGGCTTGGTACAAGATGGACTCACAGCAGCCTTCTCAAGTTTGAGCATAGGGCACAACATATCACCGAATCAGCAGAATCATCAAGCACCAGCATCTGCAGGCTATCCACCACGGCCGCCAACGTCCAGTAATTCTCCCTATCAGAGCTACAATCCATCGACGTACGGTCTACACTCACCTCCCATTCCTCACGACACGAAGCCGCACCAACACCATGGGTCAGTCGGGTCTCATGGGCCACAAACCGGCCTGCAGTCAAACGCATACCCAACACCAAGCCATACTCTAATTGCCTCGCCATTATCACATCCAGCTTACGTGCCATCAGCACATTCAGCACATCCCTCCTTATTCACTCCCCCTCAGACCAGTGCAGCATCGACTCCACCCACGCCCGCTTTGTCTGCACCCGCACAGTCAACGAACAGGAGGTCCGGGTTCTTTAGTAAAATGTCCCAGAGTTCCATCGTGGGGGTAGGTGCGGGTCTCGTAGGCGGTCTGACAACGGCAGTGCTCGCTCAAGAGGGAAGGGAGAAACTGCAAGGGTGGGCGAAGACCAAGGTCGAAACGCTAGCTGAGTCTCTTGGGTCGAAGACAAACGGAGCACAACCGCCCAATGAAGATCAAGGCGGCCATGCTGGGCACTTGGCCGCGGACGCAAGCGCAAACCCGGTGAGGCCCGGATTACCGCAAGTTAGTGCGCAGCATATATCATCTCCAAGTGTTCAGGTTCTATCCCCGGGAGTCCCAGTCTCAGCTCCAACCATGACTCCCAATGTGATGAGACCTCCAGCATTGGGATATGCTACTCAAGGATACAACCCACCGCCTGTAGTTGTCGGTCAGTCAATGGGTCCGATCCATCAAGGACAATACCCGGGACCGCCGATAAGACCAATGGGACCAATGGGCCCGGTGCCAACGGGAATGGGGCCAGCACCAATGGCTCCGGGACAACCGCCGATGCTCATGAGACCAGGGCCGATGCCTATGCCGCCCGGATCTATGCCCATGGGTCAAGCTCAAAGGGATGACGGTATATCTCCGGCTCTTGGAGCTTCTTTGGGCCTAGCTGCCGGCGCGGCCACGGCTTTTGCAGTTTCCTATAGCCGCGACAATTCGTCAGGTAACAGTGGCTACTGTGGACGACAAGATTGGGTATCATACGACAGAGAAACCGTCGGGTATACTGAACGGCCCGAGGGTTCCCATAACCGGGAAGCGACAGGACATGCCGAACGATCGGAAGCTTATCACGACCGAGACGTTGCGGGAGCAAGTGATGCCCACGAGCGTCAAGTCGGAGCAAGCGGCGCCCACAACACCAGGAATGATCAGGCTTTCGTGTCTGAGTCCGCTGCTGTTGATATCTCTTCGTATTCCGGCAACGCTACCCGCGGCACAGGTACAATTTCTGAGACGATGGTCGCAAACGACACCTACTTAGACAGCCGCGGAAACTATGCATCAGAGACATTTGTAGAGAGCGCTACACATTCCTCGGTTGAGACCGGTAGTGGCCCAACACATGCTGTCGGAGGGGGACAGACCGAGCAATTGTCCTATGGCGAACAGAGCACATTCATGGATCAAAACTCCCATATGAACCAAAACTCGTCAACTGATCAAAATACATACGTGAACCAAGGTTCGCATGCCGACCAAACCATCCAGCAAACGGCCAATGTCGAGCAGAGCTCTTATATCGACCAAACCTCGATAGTGGACCAATCAGCGAACGTGACTCAAAATGTCTATGTCGACCAAAGCGTGGACATCGATCAGAGTTCATATGTCAATCAAAATACAACAGTAGACCAGTCTGCTTACATTGACCAGAGCGCTAACATCTACCAGTCGGCTAATGTTGATCAGGCAGCCTATGTCGACCAATCCGCTTACGTCGATCAAAGTGCAGGTGTCTACCAGAATGCTGCTGTTGAGCAGAATGTCTACATCGACCAGAGTGTGAACGTAGACCAGAGCTCATACATTAGCCAGAACGCGAGCATTGACCAGAGTTCGTATATCGATCAATCTGCCTACATGGATCAAAGCGCAACCGTCAATCAGAGCTCCGTGATCGACCAGTCGGCCTATGTTGACCAAACGGCATATATCGACCAGAGTGCCTACACGGATCAGTCTTACTATACAGACCAGTCAGCATACAACTATGCCGGCGATGCAGTTTACGCAGATGCGAACGCATACGATCAGAGCTCGTACTATGATCAGAGCGCGTACACGGGGTATGAAACAGGTGGCTATGAGGCTTCCTATGATGCAAGCGGTATGGAGAACGCGTTCGCGGAGCAAGATGTAGGGAATTTCTGACTGATGGACTGAACAGCAGGTTACGGTGCGGAGTACAACGACTTCGGAGGCCAGGAGGCAGCGCTGGAATTGATCTGATCTGATGTGGACTAGAATTGAGCGAGGGACGCGATAGTGGGCTGGATTTCAGCATTGCATGTTTTCGTGTGTGAGAGGATGGTAGGCATCGGACTTCGGATTCAAATTGGCATTGGCGGGAAAGGAACTGGGAACTTGTGTGACACGATGTGCATGATAAAGAATAATAGGTTGAAACGTGAATTGGGCTAAGGGAGTATAACAGCGATAGCTCAGCAAATGTCATTGGATTTCATGAATACCTCGGACATGGTAAACAAGAAGAGTGATGCTAGGTAGCAGTTTCTGTTCATAACAAGTACTACAGCGACAACATCAATACAGATGATATCAAAGTCAGACAGATACACGTAAGGTATGTTTACATTGAAGACACGGAAAGAGTATTAGTGAATCAGATACAGTATAGGCGACGATGTGACTCCTAGTTGTGGTCTTCAGGCAAATGAAGCTGATAACGTGTGGAGATAAGCCCCAGCCCCACCATCAGCGCCGCCCGACTAGACCCCAGCTTGCGTCGGATGGCTGCGAAGTTCAACCATCCTTCTAGACTCGCTTGCCTCAACACCTATTCCCAACAACACATCAACGGCGCGCGAGTGAGAGCTGCACGTCGTCGCCATGGTTCTTCAAGATCTCGGTCGACGCATCAGCGGCGCGCTCCACGATGCCACCCGCGCCCCCAATCTCGACGAGAAGGTATGACGCTGTTCAACACTCTCCCACCCCGCCGCCCAACCCCAGTGTCGCCAAGTCAAGCGCGAGGAAAGAAAACCACTGACGCACGATACACTTCATCCAGGCTTTCAAAGCCATGCTCAACGAGATCTCCGGCGCCCTCCTAGAAGCCGATGTCAACGTCAAGCTCGTCTCCCGCCTCAAGAACTCCATCAGCACCACCGTCAACTTCAAAGACCTACCACCCGCCGTCAACAAGAAGCGCTTAATCCAGAAGACCGTCTTCGATGAACTCGTCAAGCTCGTCGACCCCCACGCCGAACCCTTTAAGCCCAAGAAGGGAAAGTCCAACGTCATCATGTTTGTCGGTCTGCAGGGCGCCGGAAAGACGACGACATGTACGAAACTCGCGAGGCACTACCAGGCAAGAGGATTTCGCGCCTGTCTCGTCTGTGCCGACACCTTCCGAGCCGGTGCCTTCGACCAGCTGAAACAGAATGCCACAAAAGCCAAGATCCCCTACTACGGTTCGTTAACCGAGACAGATCCCGCCAAGGTAGCCAAGGAGGGTGTGGACAAGTTCAAGAAGGAGAGGTTCGAAGTCATCATCGTCGACACATCCGGTAGACACAGACAAGAGTCGGCACTCTTCCAGGAAATGATGGACATCCAAGACGCCGTGAAGCCCGACGAGACCATCATGGTCCTCGACGCCTCCATCGGTCAACAAGCCGAATCCCAAGCCAAAGCCTTCAAAGACGCCGCCGACTTCGGAGCCATCATCATCACCAAAACCGACGGCCACGCGAGCGGAGGTGGCGCTATATCTGCCGTCGCAGCCACCCACACACCCATCGTCTTCATCGGCACAGGCGAGCACATGTTAGATCTCGAGCGCTTCGCACCACAGCAGTTCGTCAACAAGTTATTAGGCATGGGCGACATGGCGGGTCTAGTAGAGCACGTGCAGAGCCTGAAGCTCGACCAGAAGGAGACGATAAAGCACATCACAGAGGGCATATTCACGATACGGGATCTACGTGATCAATTGAGCAATATCATGAAGATGGGTCCGCTCTCCAAGATGGCGGGGATGATACCGGGCATGTCGAACATGCCAGGCATGGCGGGCATGGACGACGACGAGAGCAGCGCCAGGTTAAAACGCATGATTTACATCTGCGATAGTATGACGGAGAAGGAGTTAGATAGCGACGGCAAGATGTTCATCGAGCAGCCCACCCGCATGACGCGTGTAGCGTGCGGTAGCGGCGTGAGTGTGAGAGAGGTCGAGGATCTGCTCTCGCAGCAGCGCATGATGGCCGGCATGGCCAAGAAGATGGGCGGTAGCATGAAGAATATGCAGAAGGCGCAGCAGGCCATGGGTGGGAACAACAAAGCTGCCCAAATGGCCGCCATGCAGAAGCGGCTGCAGAGCATGGGCGGCGGAGGCGCCGGTGGCATGCCGGATATGGCTTCGCTCGCCAAGCTGTTTGGCGGCGGAGGCGGAGGTGGCATGCCTGGTATGCCTGGTGGTATGGACATGCAGAAGATGATGGAGAGTATGGGCATGGGTGGAATGATGGGCGGCGGCGGCGGTCGCGGCGGTAGGAGGTAGCCCAGGCGCTTAAGAGGTCTCAAAAGGAAAGGATGACAAGTATCTTGAATGAACCACGGACTTGATGAGGCATGGCATGCAATGGCGTTCGGTGGGCTTGCTCTGCAAACATCTGCAAATACTAAAGTATATTTACATGGCGGGTAGAGCTTGAAGAATAAAGAGATTCACGACCACGGTGAATTGATCTAAATCGTCGGGTGTGAAGTTGGATTGAATGTGGTAGGAAGGCTGGTAAAGGTACGATACCGCCTTGCTGCTCGTGGAGATTTCTGCGCTTAATGACAAGCTATTAACCATTCGTGGCCAAGAAAGAAGTGGAGGAACGATCGGTAGCATCTAGTTGAGGGAGGTGGAAGGAACTGTAGAATGAACGGGCTTGGGGGCAGGCCGCGAAGCTTTAATTCTCTATATCTATGGGTTCAACTGCTCTACCTATATCTTTATGCATTCGTCCTCTACTCGCACGCCTCTTCAATGTACCTAAATCTTGGCATCCAAGTGCTATTCTCTATCTTGAAAGCCGAGCTGCATTGACTTTCTCCCCAAGCGCTTACAGCGTCTTTAAAGGGGTAAGGAAGGAGTCGTGGCCTCTCAAGACGATAGATTTTTTTCTTTCTTTCCCTGCCTACCCTTGTCATAGAGACCCATAGCAGGATTACGAATGGTTGTATCGGTGCCAGACTCTGTTTTAGCAGGTGCACGAGATAAAGACGTAGGTCGGCCACTGTTGTAGGCTTAAAGGTGTGTTTAACAGGCTTCAGTGGACGATGTCAACCCTGAAATTTAGGGCAGCGATTGTCTCTTAGGGAACCACTTAACCTTAGGCGTTACCTTGGTTCTTACCGTAAGACACGACGAATAATGAAGGTCTCACTGCCGAGTTACATTAACAGAAACATGTGATTGGAATTCAGTGGCGGGATTTAATGCATCCAGCATGCATAGATTGTCAAACAAGGGGTACCTAAGCCATCGTGGATTGTGTTAGCCTTTGACAGTGTTGTAAGGATACCGATAGTAGTGGAAGGACAACCACTAAACGCCCCTGGCTACCTAGGTACACAGGCAAGAATCGGATGGCAATCAGCAAGTTGGACGGTTGTACTCTACCTAACATCAGCATGCGAGAACCTGGCATATAAGACAGAGTTTAAACAGTCAGGCCGGAGCAGTCTTATTACTCCTTTCTACATAGAAATATTCAGTCTCGCGCAATGAATGTGCATTCAACGTCGCATAGGAAACCAGAGTAGGGATCCACGGAGGCTTGTGAGGTTTTGCATGACATAATCATCTACTTACCTACTGCTCAATGTAGACACTTTCTACGGCGAAAGGCATATGGGCTTATTTATTCGATAAATTCACAGCGTTGGGGATGCGGTTCGTGATGGAGAAAAATGTAGGCCTTGTCGCGGGGTAGGGCGCATTGTCGTAGCCGTCCGCATTCCGAGGCGTCGGCGGTGGACAAGTGGCTGAGAGAACTGGCATGCGGGACGACAACTTACTTTACTATATGGAACACTGATCGCTCGGCAGGGCAAGACTTTACTAGTTGACGCAGAGAAGGCTGGTATTGCTGGGTTAGGGTTTCAGAAGATCACGGCGGGGTGATCGTCGCCCTTCAATTGAGTGCCGCCAAATGTACCGGTTCCTCACGCGACATCCCATGGTGTACGATCGGGGATCTAATATGCCTGTCGAAGGTATCTGCTCTGTGTTCAAGGCGCGAGTCCCGAGGCATTGGTGGATGACATTGACTCAGTCCGTTGACCTTGGCGTCTGGTGGACATCTGCAATAGTTTCGCTATGCATGGAGGCAGAGACATCAAGCGCTCCATGTATGCTTATATACCCGAATGGTAAGTTGGATCTTTCAGCTGGATCAGGTTCCTGCCGTGGGCACTCATGTCTCGGATATGCCACGCGGGCTTGTGTACAATCCCCTACATCGTTGGCGTTTTGATACAGATGTTACTGAAATAGATGGCGGGGGCTTTCGTTGGGACGAAACCTCGGCGCACGATCAGGCACTGGGAGAGCTGGATTCACTGTTCAGGCTACACCACAGTGCCACAAGCCAGAGGCTGCCTACTGCCCTATATCGTGTCTGCCTGGACACCAAGGGGAAAAGATTCGCCATGCTCATGCGATTGTGCCATTGACTGTAGCACTGGGTAAGTCGGCTGGTGTCTGTAGTCAGGCCCACCACAACCTTCAGAGGGAAAGTTGGTTCTTCGTACGAGTGCAGCCGGTGAGCGACCTCCCATGCCGGTCAATGCATCAAGAGCCGCAATTTGCTCGAAGGAGGCCCAGGTCTCAATGTTCCACTCATCTCGCTCCTATCGGCCAGCTCTTCGCGTCGCCACTCGACCACAATGTTGGTGTACAAGTTGTCGCCACCAGATCATGATAGTGCCCGTCGGCTGCTGCATGGAACTACGGTTGCTGACTCGGTAGCCAATGACGATCCAAGGTGTCTCCTATTTTGGGTAAACCTAACCTACCTTAGCCTTGGGTACGTTGGTCCCTGCTGAGATCTCAGCTGCGTCGATCCAGCAGGGATTTCGCTACGCTGAACAAATAATCAAGCAACTAGAGGTACGATCTGAAGAGAATCGACTGACGAGAGCTGTTAGTTCTCCATGCAGAGCCGCAATTCAGTGCCACGTTACCTGACTGGCCTACCATATCGTGTTGCTGTATCACCCCTCTCTAGTTGGTTTGCAGTATCGAGTGTTCGGACGCCCAAACGAACCTTTCAAAATGCGGCTCGTGGCTCGCACAACGACTGATTCAACCAGCGTCTTGCGCATTCACAGCAACGAACGACTGATATTTCTCGTCTTATCGTACTACAGATACAGTACGTGGCGTATTGGCGTGTTCCCGCTAGGGCTCTATGCTCTATAGTGGCTATAGCGATGAGAACCTGGGGAATCCTAGCCCATGTCGTGACCAAGTTCCGGTCATACAGATTGGTGTTGAACAGCTCGCGACCAGCGTGATTTCTATCATCTTCGCACAACATATCAGTCATATTTCTCGCCGTTTTGTAGTAACTCTTAGTGTCTTTGATATCTTCTTTCTCTTCCGCACTCCACGGTCTACACGAAATCGACGTACAATAACAGAAAAATGCCCATATCCAGCAATCTAGAGTCATCGCCCTTTGATTGTCACACATAAGTCAATTCGACATGAATATCGCCACCAACATACCAACAGCTCCCGTTCCGTCTACGCTCCCAAGCCACCGGTAGAAGTCTTTCATACCGTTCCGAGCTCGATACACCCAATAACAGACTTTCGAAGCCTCGTACGAGCGAACCGTCGTGACAGAACTTATTTCACAATGTCATGCTTCTGTGCCCAGTCATTCCTGTACGATAACGGTACCAACGTGTCCAAAGATGACCGTGTTCATTCCTGGTCAAGGCGATTTCGAATCGCAACGTACCACACGTACTCACTGTGGCTGACGTGAAGGCGAACCTGCGACGTGTATAAAGGCCAGAATGGCAGTTCATGCAGTTCATCATGGCGTTCTTTCGCAAGGAAAACAGCACGTCCTCGTTTCGAAATCCGACATTGTTACATTTTTCGACTACTACCACACGATTATCCCGAGCTCGTCGTTTTTCGTTGCCACGAAAAGTTTCCACAACGCTTCAACAGCCTTCCCATCGGTCGTTAAGTCGCTCGCGCTCGCAAGTCTGCAAAGCTTTGACACTTGACTCTGCAATCGTCTTGTAGTTCGGACCGGGCACCTCGCAGTAACATTTCGAGCCTATATTGACATCGCGTATATTCTTGCGTGATTCAACTATCGTGACCTGCTTCACCATAATGAGTAGTGAACCTAAGTCTTGTAAGGACTGACACAGCAGAGCCAACGTGCAATCCACGTACCTCAAAGATCACTAACCTCTCTCCAGCTAAGGGCTACTCCTTGTTGTCAGTTGATACAAGTCGACCCATGCCCTCGCAACCCAAGAGGTCTTCGGCTACATGTAAAGAATATGAAGCCTCTCAAGACAAGTCAAGTGATGACAAGAAGTCCCCTGATATCCCGTCTCCGCTTAGTAAGAGTTGTAAACGGTGTTACAATGTAATTGACCTGCGATCTTCCGGGGTCAGCACCATCAGTGATCGCAATGAGGACTACTGCCTAGAGTGTCAGATGGGGGCTACCGCTAACGGCAAATGAGCAGTCTAGCGGTTGGCGCCGTCGTTGGGGACAGGGGCTGCGTTATCGCTTAAGCATAAGCACCGAAGCTGACTTCAACCTATCAACCTGAGTCTCGTCAGCGGCAAGTCTATCTCCCCCTGTACTTTCTTTGAAGTCCTCTACTGACTGTGAAAGGAGCCTACTATCACCAGAGAGGCCAATGTAGGCGATGTCTTGTTTGCAGCAGAGTAATACGCAGAGGGAAGACTGAAACGGATCGGAATGGAAAGTGATATGAGCAGAAAGGGCAGAAATCGCAGCTCGTTTTCTTATGTGTCTCCTTATTGATACTGGAGTGGGGTAAAAGCTATGTGTAACACTATTCAGCCGATGGCTAAACAGTCTGACGGGGCATAGCTGGACTGCAAGGGAAAGGTGGTACACTCTTTACGGAGCAGGCATTCACACATGAGACATTAGGACATTCACTCTTTCAGATATCAGCGGCAGCGCTAGTGAAGTAGAGATAATGCATCTATATACGCTAGCTGATGTGTTAGTAACACTGGATCTAGAAGATCAAAACCCTAGAGCCTTTTTGAGATTTCCATAGCTTGTGAAATTCCCAAATCCAAATGGGTGCTTTAGTACAGATGTTGAAATACTCTTGGACTTGCAAATCCCGCCGACAGAAAGATGTTCGAAGACCCTGCCCGACAACCTTGTATCCACCTTTTACACCTCTGAGTACGGCCTCTGAATAAAGACCCTTAACTGAACATACCCTATCGTTCACCATTGGCGACACGTCTGGTTGCGCCATCAGGCCGACAGATCCGTCGTCGCAGCGGAAGAAACACCGATTTTGCAATGAATGGGACATATGTCGAAGTCTTTCTTCAATTTGGAACCTCTCGAAATCAATCACATTGTTCACGTTACTATAAGATCTGGGGATGCCATGTTGCCACGAAGGTCGACTTTTGATTAAATCAATCGGGTAAGACTCCAGATCTACACGTCGTCGCTCATTGTTGTCGCCTATAATGGCAAGGAGCCAGAGCGCCTCCTCCAAGCTCTCGTAACCTGGTGGAGGTTCGCCTTTCCGGCTTAGCTGTCGTTGAATGTTCTCTGTGAATTCGAGCCAGTAGTCGAACCAGTCTTGGCCATCGTGTACTTGTTTGAGTGATGTCCCTACTCGCTCAACACAGGTAAAGGCGATCATATCGGCTTCCAATGCTCCCTGATTGGGAAAGACTTTCGCGTAAGACTTTCCTTCCTCCAACTGCTTTCTGTGGGGGTACGGCCATGGCGATCGTCGCCAGTCCGGAACCCATGACGGCAAGCCTTTCGTTGCCATGGAGTTGCACTGTATGATGTCGAGAATGCCCGCATCCTCGATGATGAACGAAGCACAGTCTAAGAATATATCACGAACATCCTTCGTGTAGTTCGGAAGGAGATGCGAAGGCAGGTCTGCGGTCAAGAGTCCTTGCAGCGCATATATAAGGTCTCTTGGGTCCGAGGCCTGGAAACCCGCCACACGAGACAGAAACCATGCTAGTTGTCGCCCAAGTGGTATCTCTGGTATCTCAAACAGTCTTTGATGGCCTTCCCATATACCTACGACTGATGTCAGAGTCGGGGAAAGGGAGGGCATTTGAAGGCGGCCTGCTGTGCTTATCACCCAGTACTCGTCGATCCACATGAGGACAGAGAATGGGAGCTTCAAATGACCACACATTATCTCGGGAGTCTTGCCCACATTCTTCGGCCATGGCTTGGCGCGACTTGCAACCTCTTGAAGTACCCACATCCTGCTAAACCACGGCCGATTATAGAGAAAGCAGCGGAGCTCGTTGATGAAACTCCAAATTTCGTCATACCCGACTTTCCTAGTCAGTGCACATTGTTCCTCTATAGACCTGAAATCTGAGAACGTTTTTGCCTTGTCGAATAGTTTTTTGACTTCATAGCGAGAGTATGGATTGTAGTCTCCGATCCATATCAGAACATCCCGTGCTTGGGCATAAATGTGTCGCATCCGCTTCACCTCTCGCTCCCGCTCTTCTATGTCTGTTTGATTGATGCAGAGGCTGTCAATCCAAAGGGTTCTCGGGAGGGCATCGTACCGCAAGTATCGTAACGCACAGACGAGGTTAATAGTGAGGGGATACGGTCGGCGATCGACAAGAATAGTCTGGGTTATCTTCGGGTCCCCCCAGAAGTACGATAGAGCTTCGTAGTCCGCTTTCTCTAACAGGACATGATCGAGTTCGCATTCAACTGGCGATCCAAATATTTGACTCGGTAGAAGGCGAACGATACGGATCTCATTTTTGCTCTGGTCCAAAGCGTGATGGGATGAAATGCCTTCGAAACTCTCCATTTCACTTCAGCTTCTTGAAAATGCGTGATGGTGATATGACGCCCTCAAAAGGTAATAAACGACGACAAGATTAACACGGAGCGAATCTATGGGGTGCTTAACACGTTTTATGAAGTTTGCGTTGTACATCTCGAGCACAGCCAGCGGTTTTGCCCCTCCAGACCCGACAATTTGATTCGACATTGGGGTATCACGGTATCACCACAAACCGGTCGGTGCTCGCTCGGAGCAGATGTTTCCAATGACAGAACTATAATCTACACATCATATGGATAGTAATCCACTTTGTTCACCGAACGCTGCAAGCTCATGCCTCATTTGGTAGGCCCGAGCACATTTGTGCCACCCAGCAACTACCACGATCTTACTATTCAACCTACTTGCACTATTACTCACCTATACTGCATGCTGAATAGATAAGTGAATAAATAAGTGAATATGGAATAACGACATATGACTTATTGTATCTATAGTGTTACCAAAGGACTGTTCTAATCATAAACACTCGAACCAACCAGTCGTCTCCGCTCGAGTCTTAGAAACAACAAACAATGCAAGGACCTGCTTCCTACATTACGCGCATCACGAGCAAATAACATGCAGATCATCGCATCAAAGCTTTGAATTCAAAATAACTCCCTAAGAGCGCAGTATAGAATGACATCCTACACCCCTCCCCACTTTCCCCCAGTACGCTGTCTCCTATCGTCTGTTCATCTGAACAATAAACAATACAAAGCAAAGAAAATCGGCAAGACAAAAAGAAAAACAAATGCGAACAATGCGACGTGAAAAGCGTCCTGTATATTTGGAGCCTTGTGCTCAACGAACTGCTCGTATTGCGTGTACGAGAGCCGCAACAACGCACGCTTGAGCTCCGCCCTTTGGTTGGGCCATCGCAGCAAGCCGTGTTGCTCAAACTCGATATCACTGGCGTCCCACTGGGTGCGATAGAACGGCAATCCTTGCATAAACCTCTGATAAAGGTCGACGAACTTGGCAGGTACATGATGTGTGAGCATTTCCGTTTCGAGACCTGCTAGCGAAGGGTGCCAGGTGCGTATGTGTCTGTACATCCCTCCATAGACCGCGGACCACAAGGGTCCATAACCGTCATCATTAGGGCCAGTCAGATAAAGATCATTGTCGTTGACGGGACAGTAGTTGAAGAAGGTTGCCAAGTAGGCATGAGCCAGTTCGCGAACCAACGTTGTGAGAAGGACAATTTTTGGGTACCGCTTCCCTGAAATGGAACTCCTTAGTGATATGTAGATGATTCCAAGTGGACTTTGTATCGAGCGCTTGGAGAACCCGTACTTTGGATATGCGTTCCATGTTCGATCAAAGACCCGAAGTCTCACCAACTTTTGCTGCCGCTGGGTGAGCCCTCCCGGGAAGAAGTATTGGTCAATGTGCAAGAGCCAATTATTCAGGATGCCGACCATTTCTTGATAAGGAGCATTTTCTGTGTCAGCAAGTATGAAATCGGTGACAAATTCGTATTGCTGCTGCAATAGTGGTGTATCATTTGCGGATTTCACAGCATTCTCAATGCCTTGCTCGAGCACTGGGGCATCATAGGCATGTACGTTCATTTCGGTTCCTTTCTCCATCACATCCTGGCGAGCAGGAAGTGCTTCATGATGTAGCGAGCAATCGTGAGTAAAAGAAGTAGGTGCCATTTTCTTTTTTCGCTATAGATGCAAAATCGCAATGGGTGGTGAGTTTCAAATCTGCTGAACAAAGGTCCTTGGCGAGAAGACCCTGTCGCTTTTAAGGCACATTCGTACTGGGAAACAATCTTATTGTCCATCAACAGGCGCATTATTGGCATCGTTGTGTTTCAAAACTAGTTTCATGTCATACATCGAGTTATTATCACATACCATGGTTCTATGGCAACCCCAATGTTCGCTCGATCAGCGTTCCAGTAGAATACTGGAGCAGTGTTCTATACAACCCTCCCCCAGTATAGGATACCTATCGCTTAACCTTTTGCTAGGATACTGACAAGTTTGCTTAACGTTTCATGCCATGATGAGAGTTCATGTATTCAAAATTGTAAGTCAATTGCTTTTGGCGCATGAATCGATCACTCTATCTCTTCCAGTGTGTACTAGAAACATGGCGGGGTGCGGCATACAACGATATACCATTGGCCGAGCAGCACTCCTTTCGGCTCTTATCGCATCAGGCTCAGAGCCGGCAAATAATACGCCGCCCCTGACATTTCATCGCCGGCAAGTTATGGAACGACTAAGAATTGTACATTCTCGGTTATCCACCCCATCATCCATCTCGATCACAATATTACTGAGCTCAGCACAGAAAGAGCCACAGCAGTTACCAATGCCACCCATGACCCAAGTGGAGGATGTCCTGTCATCGCGGCACTCTTTTCCACGTCGTCGCGGTCTCGAATGCCTTTCTTAATGCTGTCGTAGTCAATGTATTCGCAGTGGCCACGATAAGGCGGATACTCGGTGGAGATATTATGCACGCCCAACTTGTCGAACTCGGCAGTGGCAGCTTTAACGACGCACTCGTCGAATCCCTCAGCAGTCGTATCATTGGTGGTGAAGCATAGCTGCCTTTCACATACGTCACTTCCCTCTGCCATGGTCCAATATTCGTAACCCCCGCGGCTTGGAGGTGATGCCAAACAACAATTCTGCGTATATGGCAACATGTCAGCACAAAGAGCGCTTTTCGTTGAATACAAGCTCTCACAAAGGGGGCCTCTAATATCGGATACGAACCCTGAATGTAGTGTGCTCCACGGTTAGACTTGGTAGTCCCACAAACGTATCAATGTTTTCTTTCTGTACCTCGCAGACGATGTCGACGTTGAAGTCTGCACTGGGTCGAAGACAAGCCTCAGCAAACGTAGCCCATTCAAATTGAAGCTAAGATTAGATTTAGCCTTTCGAAAACAGTAATATTCTCTGAATTGGGGTGACTGACGCTGAAGGAGTCATTGAAGAGTGGTTGAGTTATCTGTGTATTATATGTGACCATGATGTCTGATCGACCAAACGGTAAGGAGACAGCAAACTGAGTTGGAATCGGCAATGGACACCAATTTTCGAGGCAATCAGTTCAAATTGTTGCGATGATGGTGTCGCTGGTATGACGAAGAGATGAAGCGCGAATCAAGAATGATGGAACCCTTTTAACACACCGTTGGTTGTAGTGATACAGTTCTCTACTTTGCGGCCGTAATAAGTGTCATAGGAAATGACATCAGACTCTAAACATAGAACCCTCGTTACTGGTTCTGTTGGTACGCCTTGGTTGTGCGACGCTGCATCCTGAGCAATGACGGTGCCAAGCAGCATGTTTCGCTCTGTTGGTTCACCTTGCATAGGGAGATGCAGCGCTGTCCAGTTCGCCAGTCATAAGGATCATTCTTAGGGGCACAGCTCCGGCAAGCCCCAGCACTCACCCGGTCTAACAACTGAATCGAGGCATCTGTTTCAAGGATATGTGTGTCTTGACTAATTGAAATGAAGCGATCAGCTGGCCACTGAGCTTCCTAGCCCTGCCGACTTAAGTTGTTCTAAGAGATGCTAACTACTCGACCCTTTGTTTTCTTTCCATCAATTAGTCAGTGAAATGAGATAGTCTCATTAGCGTGTTATCCATATCGCCTGTCAGGTGAAACACATGGTAGTCGTAATACCTTTTCTCTTCATGTAGAGAGCAAAATGCGATGATTCGGTGGGCCACACAATCATTCACTATCACGCGACCGTTGTCTAAGTTGCACAATCGATATAGCTAGCTTCTACTATAATTTCCATCGCATGGAAGGAGCTCAGCATGGTGTTATAGCAGGAATGAGCATATCGCACACGCTAGGCCGTCTGGTAGCGCATCTCTCGTCAGGTACGCCCGGTGGCACTTTCGCACGGAATAAAGAATTTAAATATAGAAGCAGGAGTTCGAGCAGACAAGTGCACGGATAGCGCTCATGGGAAGCGAGGCAAGAGTACATCACGAGCACTATTGCCAAGGGTATATAGCCAATGCGGCCTTACCCGCCTAATTGTTGGGAGCCGAGTCACGATTTCGCATGACCCGCCCTCTCTGGCATATGTCATACAAGGTCTTGGAGCCTCGACCTGTTGATGCTAAACTTAGGTATTGAGTGCTTACCAAATCTTCGTGCAGCCAAAGCAATGCTACCTAACATGCAATAGCTCTTGTGTTGTTTCTGTTCCTCCTGCGAGGTAGAATTATTGCCACCAACAAAAATTTCGATGTGCAACGCGCTCCAGCAATGGCCAACACATGAGACATGAATACTAAGAAGTGATCTTCCGAGGAGGATCAGTATTGCTGAAAATCATGTTTTGCTTGGGGTGTAGGTTACATTGCAAGAACCAACCCACAGGACAACAAATCCTCCGTACTGGCAACACGCAGCAGCAACGCCGTTGGCTCACATAAACACATGCTTTCAGGCTTCCAGTATGATGTCAAGGGCGAAAGGGCAGGGTTATAGTTACCGACGTAGACGTAATTTAAGCCATTTGTCTATTGATATCTGACAATCAGGGCGATGAGGGCAATTCGTCCCACGCAGGCTGAGTATATAGTCTCTCAGAGTATATAAGACTGCAGGAAAGCTTGCTATCGAGACAGAAACGTCTTCTCCCGCAGGGCATTTCCACAAAGGGATTTTTAGAGCAAGCTATTCTTAGTCTTGGAAGATAATCAGCCGTTGAGGCCTCAAACCTGCGTTTTGATTTTGCGTCTTCCAAATTTCCTTTCAACCTCATCAATCCAATTGTCCATCTTCGAAATCATGCAGATGCACATCATCGGTTCTATAACCATGGTACTTGCTTCTGTTACCACGGTTTTAGCAATGCATATTCCTGAGATGACCCCCCGTTCCACCTCAATCATCAAGCCGTCCACCAAGGCTACAACGGGTCATGGCCTAGCAAAGAGAGTCGATTGCAACGATGCCGTCAATAATGAGCCGCAGTACGACTGTGACGGCCGTCCCCATGAAGCAAACGCTGACGGCACATGTGGCTCTGAAGATGACTGGGGCAATTCAGATGTCTCCTGTGCCGCTTACTGCGAGGTAAAGCGTACCACGTGGCTAGGGCCCCATGAAAATGCGCCTGGAGAGTTTGGAGTTCTTCAGTCCAAAGGGCAGGCCATCAGTATCGAGGAGGGACATGAGACGACGATAACAACTGGTTTCTCTATTGGGGGGGACGGAACTTGGGAGGACGCTGTCGGCTTGGGCGCCAGCTTCCAATTCTCTGTCTCGGAAACAACCTCATACACGTTTGGGCGAGATGGCGATAAAAATCCCCTATATAGAAGCAGATGGGTGTACTGGCCACTCCTGACAGAAACCTGCGGCGACGTTACTTCAAAACGGTTGGTCCACGGGATCAGCGGAGGAGGCTTCGTAGGGGTTGGCTATTCCTGCGAAGGCGACCCATCCACGACTATCAATGTATGCTCTACGGGCCAAGTGACGGATGATTACGGCCATGCAATTCTTTTTTGGGAACTTGGTATGTTGGTGCTTTTTTATCGTTTCTTACCCTAGTATCATTCAGTGACTCATAATATGCTCTGGACCATCGTTCAATGAGGATCATTGCTAACATAATAAAGCCTACTACGATGATGACGGCAACCTAGCTCCGATGGAGGATCAGAGCACCGGCTT
Source organism: Xylariaceae sp. FL1272 (assembly GCA_022432385.1). Classification (NCBI taxonomy): domain Eukaryota; kingdom Fungi; phylum Ascomycota; class Sordariomycetes; order Xylariales; family Xylariaceae; species Xylariaceae sp. FL1272. The sequence continues at coordinate 260,762 of JAJJXC010000062.1, forward strand.
TCAAGACAACGAAAAATACGTGAGGACGTAGACGAATCGATCGGATACACTAGGTCGTCAAACTGCGGAGAAGGAGGAGGGGTGGGTGGCCATTATGCTCTTTCTTACATTTACTTATTCCGATTATCGTCAAGTTACCGACACGTCAATCCGACCCGATACATACGCTTACAAACGACGCGCACATTCTACCTATTTCGTTGTCTTTACCATGGTTGATTGTGCTCGAGGGTTGCTTAAATTTGCGCCGCTCTAGGACGAGCGTATTGTATAGTATCCGAAACTGCAATTTAGCTGATAATAAACAGCACACATACCTAACTATTGTGTACCCCAACAGGAACCTTCTGTAGTCCTCAAGGTGTACAAATAAGCATGTACGTACAGCCATAGAAGTACCCAGCCTTTTTGGGATTAGGCAACATTCTTTGTCGATTCTAACGAATTTCCGAGTCCGATCAAATATGACCAAGTAGACTCTAGATATAGAGCGGCATTTCGACTTGAAATGTGTCAGTCTCAATTTCTTCCTATATGACGTGATAATTCTGTTCGGTATGCTTGAGGACAAGGTAATTTAAGACTTGTGCTTATGAATTGTGTCACGGAACGAGACCGACATAGCATTATTAGATTGCCCGAAATTTTAAGGGCTCTTTATCCTAACTGGTGCGTGAGGTAAGTAAGTGTGTGTAGAGTTACATAAGCCGAAAGGGCAATGTGATATGTAGGTATGGCAAGTGCCGATCCGTGGGTTCGCCAAGATCCCCCCCCCCCCCCCCCCCCCTTTCTGTTCAAAAAATCTATGTGCATATCTGCCTTGGCTGGTACCTGAAGTACATTAAAAGAACTTAGGTACATGCATACATGTAGGTACTTATGTTTCTAATATCTGCTCAGCCGAGCAAGCAGATACTCAAACTTGTTTGCAACCTCCCCTTGCTTGATTCAGCTCTTGCTCTTCCACCATTGTTCCTCCAACCCCGACTTCTCCGTTGCCTTTTAAATCAAATAAGTCTAAGTTCTCTGCAATTCTTAATCACATCGACATGGCTCCCTTTGCCATGTCGTTGGGGTATGTGCTATGCATATTCTTGACGACTTGGGTAGGCCCCGAGTGAGTGACAGCCTCCAAAGACACATCCTACTAACATGACGCCTAGCTTGTGGCTTTGGAGCTACCGCCTCCTTTCACACCCCCTGCGCCGGTACCCGGGCCCCTTTCTGGCTCGAATTACGGACTTGTACAGTGCTTTTCACGCCTCGCGACGCCAACTGCACCTTGCCACGAGGAGGAGCCATCTCAAATACGGTTCGGATACAGAATGCTAGTTCTTCCCATTCTCAACTGATCGTTCATTTAGGCCAGGTCATCCGTCTAGGCCCCAACAAACTTGTCTTCAACTCACCTCAAGCATTACAAGGTGAGCATTGCCCCTGTCATCGTCGAATTTCGACGCCCTGCGTTGACAAAATGAAGACATATATAACAGCGATCGAGTCGAAAAATCCGCGGTCTATAACGCTACATTACTCGGTCCCCATCGCAATATTTTCAATGTCATCAACAAAAGCGCCCACGCAAAGAAGCGAAAGCTCATCGGAACTGTGCTTTCGCCACAATCGATGAGAACCTTCGAGACGATAATGCTTAAGCAGATAGACAGCTTCATTGAAAGCCTGAAAGCATCCTTATCCAATGCCGTCGATCTCTCCACTCAAACGAAATACCTCGCTTTGGATGTCGTGGGGCACCTGGCGTTTGGATATGCTCTAAACCTTCAGAAAGAAGCCCGTAACCGAAACATCGTCGACGCTTTGCGTGGTGGCAATTATCGACTAAATACGTACATACAGTATCCCCTTCTCGCAAAAATGCACCTTGAGGTCCTTGTCTATCTGGCGATGCTTATGGAAAAGGGCAGCTACCTGCAGATACTACAAGGCATGATCTCGTCTCGCTTGGACAAAGAAAAGGATAGCACACACGATCTTTACTCCATTGTTACCGACGCCATGGGTACGGGCCAAGTTGATCGAATACCCGAGAGCGAGATATGGGCCGAGGCGCTATTCTTCTTTCCGGCAGGTTAGCAAGTCGACTTCTCCTTTCTTCTTCTTCAAACTCTTTGAATTCCCCTGTACTAACGATCGAGGGCCCTAGGAGGAGAGTCTATCTCAGCTGTCACAAGCACCCTGTTCTTCTACCTGTCGAGGAATCCAGACGCGTACAAAAAGCTCCAGGACGAGATAAAAAGCATTTTCAAGAGTGACGAAGAGATCCGCGGCGGCCCACAGCTCACAAGCTGCAAATATCTGCGTGCTTGTATTAACGAAGCCATGCGTATATCCCCGCCCGCACCTGGTACCCTATGGCGGGAGAGGGCCTCGACAGATGACCGGAGCCGTGCTTTTACTATTGACGGTCACATCATGCCAGAGGGTACTATCTTTGGTGTAAACCAATACACCCTTTTCCACGACGAGCGATACTTCCGCGATCCATTTCGCTTTATGCCGGAGCGTTGGCTTAGCTCTCATACCCCCGAAGACGATATCAAAGAGATGCAAAAGGCTTTCGCCCCCTTTTCTCTCGGATACCGAGGCTGTGCCGGGAAATCCATGGGATACCTAGAGTCTTCCTTAATCATCGTGAAGACTATGTGGCACTTTGATTTTGCCACGGCCCCGGGTGCTCTGGGCCGGATTGGGGGCGGGTCAGGGTCTAAGCAGGAAACTGACTGGAGGGAGCGGGAGAATGAATATCAGCTGTATGACATCTTTACAGCTGATCACCTTGGGCCGTATCTAGTGTTCCGGCCTCGAGGCGCAAGTGTTGACCCTGTTTGAGCAAGAATGCATGTGCCACACGTAAGCGTGGAATGATAACAATGGTCTCCTATTTAGTACGAGTCTTGTAATATATGCAATGACCTTGAATTCGAACGATCAAACTCCTTAGTAGCCCAATATTGATCGATCTAATTACAATATACGTAACCAAGCTCATGGCCATTATGATGATAAGTCAGGCACCAGCAGATACATATCCAGACCAGGCGATGTTGCGAGTGCACGTGACTACACGTAAGGTAACCACCCCCCTCGTGGACCACTTTGGCACTAAACCTGAAAGAAGTATAACTAGCCCCACACTAGTCCAAATTAAGCCGGGCTTGAAAATTTAGTTAATTAATAATATAATAAAAAGGAATATAATTAGAAAAAACAATATATATATATTGAATTAAATTAATATGATTTATATAATCATTTAAGTAATTTAATTAAAATTTAAATTATTATTAAACTAAGAAAATAAAACTAAAAATAAGATAAAGCTTTTATAATATGTTATAGTATAAATACTTAGAAGTAACATATTGTTACATTAATTTACTATAAATTAAAACGTAATATTTTTTTAGATTCTTATACGTAAATCTAGTTCTAGGGTAGATTTTTCGGTGAAATAACAGGTTTAAGCCACTTTTTATTAAGGTTATAATGGGGCTATAAAAACTAAACTTTTTTTATTAATTATATTTTATATTAAATTTCTTTTTAAAGTTACTTATTTATGTATATTATTAATATTTATTAATTAATTTATAAATAACCGTGTTTTTTTAACGGAGTCTTATATATGAAAATCCTTTAATAAAAAAACCTAACTTAAAAAATGATTTTTACTACATAGTAAGAAAGTAAATAAAATAATAAAAAGTTATATTAATAATGTAAAATTAACAATAAATTTAAAGAAATCGTTTATTTATTATTTAAATATAAAGCGGGGCTTATTATATATAGTATTATATATAAATATATAATATATAACTACGTTTAATAATTTATATATTTTATTAATAACCTTGCTTTAAATTCTTTAATTATATTATATTTTGATTATAGAAATCGTTATTATATTAATAATAAATTAAATAAAATAGCTATTATAAATAAAAACCGAAATGTATATATAAATACGTTATTAGGATTCCTTTATAAATATAATAATTAAAAAAAATCTTCTTATATTTAATACTTTTCTTAATAAAGGCAATTTATTATTAAAAAAAATCCGTTAAGATCCGTAATTAATAATAAATCTATTGTATAAAACCGATCCGTTAGCTAAGACGGATTTATTAAACTAGATAAATAATAAGATTAATCTGTTATAACCGACTTATTATTATTATATGTAAATTAAAGCCCGTTATAACTTTATTTAAAACTAAACTTTAATATATTAATAAAGATATTATTATTAAAATCTTTGTTAGTATGGTCATAACGGCAGCGTATGCATTATACTAAAGTATTAGGCTAATAAACACTGGTTACCTTAGAAGCTACCCGCTAATTACCTAACTAGCGTATACCGGCAATAATATTTTAAGCATTAATTAAAATAGTATATATAACTAAATATTAAAACTTATTAAAATGGTTATTTATATATAAATCAATAATTAATTCATAAATATTATAACTTTTATTATTATTATACAATTGTATATAAATAACTATTTAATATTAATTAGTGTTTAAAACATTATTAGTTAATATAGATCGGCAGAGAAGAAACGAATAACTTTACCGCCGATTCTAATAAGCTTTAAGTCACTGTTTGTGCTTAAAAAAAAACTTCGTTATCGTTACCTACCGGTTTGAAAACCTTTAAATAATAACGACAATATATTACGGTAATAAATATTATTTGATTTAATCGTTTAATTATTTTAATACAAAATAGTCCCTTTAACTTAGTTTTATATTTGCGTTATATTATATATCTAATAATTACTATAAAGCGCTTAGCATTAAATTAACGAAGCTTTTTTATAACCGATAAGCAATTTATAAAGCCGTAATTACTTTTTAAGATAATTATGACGTGGTGACCTCCTAGTAGCCCCTCCGGGTAAGCCCTGGCCACCACGTCGCCTGTCAAGCCCTATTACCTGGCCACTATTTGGCAGTCCCACTCGGTAATGTAATTATTAGTCACTACCTAAATTAACTAGCGTACTATTATATTTTTCCTTTTTTTTATTTTATTGATTTTATAGCTTAAGTAATAATACTACGGCCTTTTTACCTGTATACCTTATTATTATTAAGCTTATTGTTATAATTAATAAAGTTATTATTATTTAAATTTAAAAAAACGGTAATTTTTTATTTTAGTAAACGATAACGATTTTAATCCCAACGCGTTATAGCGAACTTATATAGCGAAGCTAGCTCGGTTAACGCAAACGACGATATTATTACTTAATGTATTATTAAAACTAAGTAATAAATACGTTTTAACTTGTTTAATTTTAAAAAAGTATATATTAAATACCTTAATTACGATAGTAAGTTCTATTATTAGTTATTGAATTTTTAAAATTATTTTAATATTAAAACCGTTATTAATATTATTTATATTTTTAATAATGAGCTTATTTTCGATTTTAGCGATAATGTTTTAGCTAAATTTGTTAAAAAAAAAACTTTTTCGATTGTTCTATTTTATAAATATGTTTATAATAGTGTGACGACCCGGTCTACCTAGAGATCGGTTTAGTAGGGTTTTGATTCGACAAGAATTACAGTAGTAGAGTCGGTGGTTAATTATCTTTACAAAGTCGTTAAGAGATTTCTCTTATTTAATTCTAAAAACGAAGTAAATACTTAGATTAAAAGATAAGTAAAAAAATGATTAGATATATAGAATTCCTTTCTTTTTTATAATATTTTTTTTTATACTATTGCTTTATGCTTAGTACTGCCTACTAAGCATTATTAATCGTTGCTTTTGTCCTGCTTAGTGCTGCTTACTAAGCGTAACTGATCAATGTTACGTAACTTATGCGTATTCTTTAAATATGCATTTTTTTGTTAATCGTGCTTAAATTATTTATTTCCTGCTAGGCTTGAACAATAGGCTAGCTGGAATGTTAGTTCGTAACATTATCCCTTTTCTTTTATTATTATTGTCTTTAACAATAAAAAAGTGTAAGTACCCCGTTTGCTGCGTTTTGGTTTTTTTTTTTTTTTAGTCTTTGATTGACTTTTTATTATGTTAGACCAAATCTAAAAACCTCGCGCGAAACCTAAAAACTTTACCGCTTATCGAATTAACCTCGTTAACTTTTTCGACGACAACGGTTTTGAAGTTATGCCGTATACACGTTGCGATTTTTTAAACTTTAAGTGTGTTATGATAAACGGAATAAAAAAGTGTAAAAAATGCACTTCTGCCGGAATAGACTGTAATAAAAACTATAAGCCTTTTTTTTTTTTCGGAATATTTATTCCAAATATTAGCGTATTAAGCAAAAAAAAAGCATAACCAAAAAGCGATTGCTTCGCGTTTAGCAAGAAATAAACGACGCGTTTTTAAAGTTAATGCGTTTAAAAAAACAAAAGAATTTTTTAAAAAAACGTAGTGTTAAAATGGTTTAACAAAGCGTAAATACGTTTAATAAACTAAATGAAATTGACCGGATTAAGGATAAATAGCAGAAGATCGTAAAAAAATAGACTCGCTTGTCGGAGTTTTTTACTGTTTTTAATTTCGATTGGTTTTCGCTCGATTTTTTAAGTGTCGACTTTTTTTCGTTTTTGGTCGATCCGGGTTCTAGCGGTAAAAGCGTTCAACTATTTCTAGCGCGTTTGCCAAAAACTTTTTAAGTTCTTATAAATTCTTTGTATGTAAGTAACTTTTTTATTTAACTAAATACTGAAGTTTTTTTTTATACTAACGTGAATTTAATATATTTTCGACTTTATATTCGTTTTAGTCGATTTCGATTTTTAGTTTTGTTTAGAGTTTAGCGTTTTTTAATGCTGGTTTTAGTAATGAAATATAGAAAACTAAGTGTATTTTTATTCCTTAAAGTAATAATAGTTAATAGTTCAAGTTCGAAAGTTTTTCCGAAATTTTAAATGGTTTAATAAACTTGTATCTAAGTTTTGTACTTGGTCGTCTTTTAGCTTTAATGTTTTTTATTAAGAGATAAACTTTATCCCTTTTTTTAAAAGTCGGCTTTAAAAACTTTTTTTTATTTGCGTAGCGTTTTATACGTTTTTGTAAAAACATTATTTCTTTTTGTAAGTACTAATGTAATTTTATAAGCTTGTCGGCTTTTATTTTAGCTTTCGGCGCTGTGATCTTGTTTTAAATAAGTTGCCGTAAAACATTTAAGTTATAACTATAGTTTGCCTTAAAAAGTAATATACCTATGTCTTTGTTATTTAAGCTGTTATAAGCTAGTTATGCCGTAAGTAACTTTATAACTTAATCGTTTTATTAATAGTTAATATAGCATCGAAAATATGTTTCTAATATTTAATTTAGTTATTTGTTCTATTTATTTGTTTAAAAGTAATATGCTGTTGTTATTTTATGCTTTATGCCTATAGCGTAAACTAACGATTGCTAGTATTTCGAAGCCATAGTTCTTTTTCGATCTGTGATCCATTTTTTAGGCCACTTGTAGTCAGATATTACATGCCGAATAATCACATAAACCATATCTTCCGCTAAAATGGCTTCTCTGTATAAGATAAACAATCTATACTTTATTGTTTTATTAACAACAACTAAGATATTATTATAGTATATTTCTGTTATAGGTTCTTTCGACTTAGGAAGTTTCGTGATAAAGTCGAATGCTATTTTTAACTATGCTTTGCTTAATGGTAGTATTGGCTGTAATAAGCTATAAGGTTTATGTCGCTATAGCTTTGCTTTGTTACAAAAATTATATTTTTGTAAAACCTTTTTAACTACTGATTTTGCTTTTAAAAAGTTATAGTTTTTTCGTAAACGAGTAATAGTTTTAAACTATTTTTAATGTCTTGCAAATAGATGCTTGTACAATTTTTTAACTAATTTTTCTTGCAGTTTTAGTAAAACATAAAGCTTGCTTTTATATGTTACTATATAAAACATGTCGTTAATATTTTATCGATGATAATTTCGAAATTCCGTTTCGTTTAGTAATTTCGATTTTAGAACATTACTTAAATAAATTGTTAAACGTTTTTCCTATTTTTTATAGTCGTTAATCGTTATTGCTATTATAAAATTCCTTGTTTCGTTAGGTTTTAAAATAGCATAGTTTTTAGATTCATTTTAAATTTTATGTTTTGTTTTTTTGCTTAAAACATTTGCTCTAGCATTTTTAGTTTTTTTAACGTAAATAATTTTAACGTTAAACTGTGCTATAAATTTCTACTATCGAATCTGTTTTCGATTAAGTTTTTTTGGTAGATAAAAACGACGTAAAGTTTTTATAATCGGTAAAAAACTTTTACTAGCGCTTTAGCTCCGATAAGATAGTGCTTTTATTTTTAAAAAGTATATATAATCGCTATTAATTTTTTGTCGTAAATAGGATAATTCAGTTAAAGTTTGGCTAATTTCTTTGAAAAAAAATGCAACTAGGTACAGTTTGCCGTTGTTATTTCGTTGCTTAAAATGTTTTCTAATAGCAAAATCTAATACATTTGTTTCGACTTCGAATTTTTTGTTTAGATCTAGAAGTTATAAAATAAAGTTACTAAATATTTTGTCCTTTATTTTTTTAAAAGCTTTTTGTTCTAATTTTCCTTATTGAAATGGAACATCTTTTCGCGTTAAGTTCGTAAGAACTGCTGCAATCTTTCCAAAATTTCGTATCAATAGTCTTATATAATTGGTAAACCTTAAAATGCTTTAACTTTTTTAACAAACTTCGGCGGTTGCCATTTTTAAACGGCTGCGATTTTTTTTTTTTAAATCTGGATTCGTCCGGATGTTATTATAAAACTTAAGAAATTTACTTTTTGTTAATAAAACTTAGTCTTTTTAAAATATATTTTAATTTTTACATTTTATAATATTTAAAGTATTAATCGTACGTGTTTTATATATTTTTTTCGTATATTCGAATATATTAAAATATCGTTTAGATAAACTATTACGAATTTTTCTAAAAACATTTGTAAAATATGTGTAAAACGTCGCTGTTATAATGCTAAAGCGTTTGTTAAGCTTTCTTACATAATAAAGTATTTGTATAGTCTTTTATCCATAGCGAATGCTGTTTTGTATTTGTGGCCTCTCGCTATTTGAATTTAATAAAATGCTTTTGGCATATTAATCGCCGTATACTATTATGCTTTGTAAAGCTGATTTTATAGGTTATTAATTTTTAGTATCGGTTTTGCGTTTTTAATCGTAATGTTATTTAACGCTTTATAATCGATATAAAGTTTTTTTGCTTCGACTTTTTTGCTATCGATCACTTTTAGTACTTAAAATAGTTATAATTGTACTAAAAATGTTAAAGGTTTAATAAATCCTTTTGCTAAACTTTTTTTAATATATTTTTGTTTTTTGCGTTTTTATTTTACGCTTTTAAGTCGAGATTTGTAAAATAGTAGCTTGGTTCCTTTTTTTAATGGTATTTCGTGATTTTATAAGCTATGTTTTAGTAACATCATGTTTTCTTTTGTTCTAAATAGTTTTTAAAACTTTTGAAATTTTTTTAGAATATCGAAATTGGTTTTTTTTAACTTCTTCTCGGTTATAAGTTAAGTAAGTGTCGTTTTTAGTCTGCGTGCGACCTTTTTTTAAAATGCTATAAAAGTATAACTACTTTTTAGTATTTTTTACTAAAGTTGATCGGTTTTTTAGTTAACTCATAGGTTGCTCGCTTGTAACTAAGGTAACTTTAAAATTATTTTATGCTAAAATATACTTGTAATATTAAAAGAGATTTGTTTTTGTTTTTTTTAAATTTTTACAAAAAGTGCTGCAGTTTTTTATAATACTTTTCCTTGGTCGTATGTATTTAAACTTTTATTAAAGGTCGTAAATCCGTAAAGGTTTTTTTTCCATATCTACGGAATATTATACTTATTAACAATTCGTAGTAATATAAAACTACTAGTTGTTCCGGTATTAATAATTGCTTAGATCAAGTGTTTATAGTACGTAACTATTGTAGTTAATCGTTTGTTTTATGTTAAAACATTTATATATAACAAAAGTTTCGTTTTTGCTATATTAATCGACTGTACGTTTTTTATTGTCGATTTTTAATGTTTTTTAACTACTTTGTAGTTTTTAAGCTTGTTTTTTTCGTTCGTTATCTTGTATTAACTGTTTCGTTCGTTAATCGTTTTATACGCTTTTCGGTACAATTTTTTAAAGCTACTTTTGTTCGTGTTATGTTTTTGTCCATTTTTTTATCAGTTCTAAACGTTGTTCCTATGCGTTAAGATTTAAAGTTGTAATTGCGATGTCGTAAGGTTTTTCTTTTTATAAATCGCAAAAGTCTTTTTTAATTCTTTTTGCTTTTAAGTTTTTTAACAATCTTAGATTTTATAACTGCATATACTCGGCATTCGT